>VXBU01019431.1:945653-1005095 GCA_013400315.1 Bombycilla garrulus | reverse complement strand
AAAAAAAAAAAAAAAAAAAAAACCCAAGCAAACAAACAAAAAAAGCACACAAAAACAAAACAATAACAACAACAACAAAAAAACCAAACCCACAAAAAAAACCAACAAGGAGTTCCTCCTCTTTCCAAGGGAGGTTCTCACACTCCCAGTGCTGCTGCCCTGCTCTTTTCCAGGTGTTTCTTTGCCTCCTCACTCCATCCCCCTCTCCCAAGGAGCTGCCCTGCCCAGGGCTGATCCACGTGTGCTGCCAAGCACTATTTTGCCACTCCCCGGCTATTTCTTACGAAAGCCTCTGTTTGTTCAACACAGGGGAGCACAAATCACTCAGATCCTCCTGAGTTACCACCTTTCCTACGGCAGAGACCCCGCCCAGGACACAAAGCTCATCACCACGCAGAGCTGGGGTGCAGTGGCAGCAAGGGATGGCTGTGACGTGGCAGCACACTCCTGCCCCAGTGCCACACAGCCCCTGAGACGATGCCCACAGAGTTTCCTGTGAGGGACTCATCTTCAAGGACAGTCCCTGTCAGAGCTCTCCTCTGTGCTGGCTCTCAACCCCTCTGCCTGCAAGCCCTGAGCTGCTGGAAATCCCTTGCTCCTCCCCCGGCTCTCTGCTCACTCTTTACCACTCCTGTGAAGAATTAACAGCAGCTGGCAGGGCAGAGCGAGAGGTGAGGCAGGACTGGGCACTCCTCACCCTCCTGGGAGAGCAGGAGTTTCAGATAAATATTAACTCCTCCACAATCCTCTGCTGGTGTTTTCCTTCCTGGACCCCTCCCTCCATCAGTCTTGCCCTCGTCACCCTCCTGGAGAGCCCCAAACAGGGGGGTCACTCCAGCCCGAGGGTCTGTGGTCATTCCCTGCTGGGGGAGGTGCAGCTCCATGGGGCACTGCTGAATGTGCTCCTCTACTCAGCCTTGGTGAGACCCCAGCTGGGTCACTGTGCCCACCTCTGGGGTCCTCAAGGTCAGGAAGACACGAACTTGCTGCAGGGAGTTCAGAGGAAACCATGAAGAGACCACGAGGGCTGGAGCCCCTCTGTTCTGGAGCCAGGCTGGGGGTGCTCACCTGGAGAAGGCTCCAGGGAGAGCTCAGAGCCCCTTGCAGGGACTAAAGGGGCTCCAGGAGAGCTGGGGACGGTCTGGGGACAAGGGATGGAGGGACAGGACACAGGGAATGGCTTCACATGGACAGAGGGCAGGGTTAATGTGGCCATCAGGAAGAAATTCAACCCCACAAGGGTGGTGAGGCCCTGGCACAGATTGTCCAGAGAAGCTGTGGCTGCCCCATCCCTGCAAGTGCTCAAGACAGGGGGAGGTGGGGTTCAAGACCAGGCTGGATGTGGCTCTGAGCAATCTGATGAGGATGAAAAGCTGCACGATTTCTGGGCACTTTACACACAGGCAGCACAGGAGGCTGGAGTGCCACACTCAGTTCCTGTGCACTGGAACAGCTCCTTGGCGTGGAGGGCAGACCCCACATGAGGACAAACCTGCTGAGACGTTTGTTTTAGCTCCTTCAGACTCATCCCAAAGATGTGGATTTTCACAGTGTTTCCATCAGGAAGGCCCCAGGAAGGGGCTCTCTCTGATGGGTTTCTCTCTGTTATTGCACTGCAGCACAACCATCATATTCCTTCACCTTACGTCCCCATTCATCAGTGGATCATCCCTTCATTCAGTGGATCATCCCTCCTTCATCCCTGAAGAATGGATGATCCACTGAAGGGACAAAAACTACCCCAAAACTGGGAAGCAGGCCCTATTATTTTTTAGCAGCAGAATCATCCTGGCCTGGACTCTTCTGAGCATCATAAAATATTTCTGACCAAAAATCAAAGTACAAAAAATTTAAACCAAGGACTGCTCCACTGAGTTGGTCCATCAGGAATGTCTCTTGCTCTTGGTGCTTTTGTGAGCTCGCTTAATGCTCTCATGGCTACCAAAATTCTGGCAGAGAGACTTCACACTCTGCAGGTCATCGTGGAACATCGACAGTGCTTCAGCCACAAACGTCACTGCAGAGCTGCCTTCCAAGCCAGTCATCCCTGCGACAAAGGGCAGCGTGTCCTGCAGTCCCATTCACCAGATAAATACAGCCAGGAGTAAATCCTGCCCTCTGCCTCAGGCACAGTCCGGGGGTTGTTTCAGCACCAGCCAGCTCTGGATGTGCTACCCTGGAGGCTCGGAGGAGGCTGTGCTGGGCAGCCGGGGCTCCAGAATTGGCCTCTGCCCTCGGGATGAGGGAGGCAGGTTTTGAGGGCGAGAGGGACAGCCCCAAGCTGCCCAGGAGCAATTTGCAACCTGGCGTTTAAGCAGCAAAAAGATGAAGAAAATAAACACTGGGAGAGACTCAGCTGGGAGAAATGTGGCCACACACAGCTGCTGAGGTAACCAGCACGTGTGAGCTGGCACACAGAGCAGGGCAGGCAGGACACACAGCCCTCCTTCCTCCTTCCGTCCATCTCCCCCTGCTCCTCAGCGGACAGGGAGCCTCCCCTGCCCTCACACACTGCCACAGCTGTCCCACTCCTCAGTGCCACTGGCAGCTCAGGAAATGTGTCCTGTCACTGCCACCAGCCCCAGGAGTGTCCCCTCCACTGCCCCAGCAGCTCCTCACCTCGAGTCAGCCACGTCCCAGCACAGCTGTGCCCTCACAGGACACGGCTGGGGCTGGCAGAGGTGACCATGAGCATATTTCTCTCTCAGCACTCTTTTACTCTGGAGGACTCCGGATACTTTCCTCCATCCTTCAACACAAATGAGATAAACCCACACTCCACTGCCATTGCTCTCCCCTCTCTCTGCTGCATCTACTCTTTTGCACCTATTCTTTTATTCACCTTTCTGTTGAAAGAGCTCTCAAGGCTTCATCCAGAGATGTCTGGAGGTGAGAAATAACCTTGCTCAAGGATTTCTGCTCCTGTCCTGGAGGATCCACACTGCACTTCTACATTTCCTTTCCTCGGGGGAACCCTGTGGACCTTGTCAGCACTCATCGACAAATCTGTATCATGCTCCAGCACAGAAAATTCTTACCTTAAAACACAGCAGAAGCCCCCAAACCATACAGAGCATTAAAGCCCTGGCCATTCCTGAACCACTGATTTATATTTTACTGTCTGTTTTCCACACACCAGAGCACACAGGGCCAGGTGCTGCGGGAAAAGCATCGAGATCTCCCTCCTCAGCTCTGGTGCTCAGCAGGCTCCGGGGGCTCAGTGAGAGCACCCATGAGATGGAGATGGATCAGAGGTGTTCTAAGGGAACAGGAGGAGCAGCCACGCTCAGCACATCCCCTCAGCAGCCCTCAGCCCAGGGCACCCAGCACTACCCCGGAATTTCAGCTCCCACGCTCCCTCCTCGCCGTGAGCAACACGCAGCTCTGCTGGGAGCACGTGGGAGCCCCACAGGACTCTGCCAGGCGGCTCAGAGTCCACGTGCCAGCATTACACAAGTCCCCTGTGTGTGTCCCCGCAGGGATCGGGCACCTGAGCTGGGAGCAGCCCTGTGCTTTTAACTTCTTGCTGCCCAGAGCTGGGTCTCCTACAGAGCTGTGCCTGCAGAGGGGACCCTCCGGGCTGGCTGGTGACCAAGGGGACCCCTCTGCCGCTTTGTCCTGGTGAGGAGAAAGGCCGTGTGTGATGAAGGGACACGTGTCAAGCCAGGGTTTGGCGCTGGGGGCCCCAGGGGAGCAGTGGTGCTCGGGGACACTCTGGCAGGAGAGCGGCACAGCTGGGGTGACCGGTTTGGTGCCTCAGACAAAGGGGAATAGAGGCTGCCGGAAGAAATTCGTATGACCTCATCTGAGGACACATCCAGAGCCATGAGGCTGCAACCACAGGCTCCAGTTAACCCCTCAGCTGCCCCACCACAGCCAGAAGCACCTCTGTGCTACAGACACAGAATCACTGCAGAGGTAGGGTTGGAAAAGAGCTTCATTGAGTCCGACCATGAGCCCAGCACTGCCATGTTCACCACCAAACCATGTCCTCCAGTGCCACACCCCTGTGACTTTTGAACATTTCCAGGCATGGTAACTCCTCACTTCCTTGGGCAATGTCTGTTCCAATGCCAGACCACCATTCCAGTGAAGAAATTTTTCCTGATATCTAATCTAAACCACTCCTGGTGCAGCTTGAGGACATTTCACCACACGACAAAGAGATGCTGCCATCAAAGTGGCACACTGTGCATCCCCCCAGCTTCCAGCTGGACCCCGAGTGCTGCACTCCCGGCCTGGATCCCAGGATGCCAGCAGGAAGCGGCAGAAAGCTGCAGGACGAGTTTCACAAGGTTTACAGAGGGTTCACAAGCTCAGTTTGCTCAGATGCCACACGTGGAGGGCTGTGCTGTGAGTGGCAGTGCCCACGTCTGAGCTGCAGCTGTGTGACAGTTCTGACAGCACTCCCCTGAGGAAAAACCCCTCGCACACCTAATGGTTTGTATGGCACTCTGAATTTGCTTATGTAACAGCCATCATGCACGCTCCAGTGGGGAGCCCCCGGCTCCTGACATTCCTTTTGTTTATTTCCACTGCTCTGGTTAACCCACAGCCTCACAGGAACCAGTTCCTAGACCTTTCCTCTCTCAGGCTTCAGGTACAAAGAGAGGAGATGGTCCTCAGGGCAAGGTACTAAGTCAAGAGATGGAAACAGCAAGATCTATTGTCATATCCGCCATGAATTTTGAGCAATCCAAATTAGTGAACGCTGCTGGAATCCTGCTGTCCCTGTTAAAGCGATGATGCCAATTTAAACCATGCCCACAGCTATGAGTGTTCAGCTCTTCCACTCACCTGGCCTCACATCTTTCCATTTCAGTGCCCATGGGGAAGGATCCCTGGACTCACAGGCAGTGCTCAAGGCACAGCTTTCAGGTTCTCTGCTGCTCTGTTTTCCCAAGCTATGAAATATCCATAACTATTAAAGGGAAAATGCAAGGCTTGATCAGGGAAAACCGAATAAGACAAGAATTATCTGTGCCTGTCTTGTTGAAATTTTCAAGTGAGACTATAATATTTTTAGTTTTGTTAATCCCAGATACCAGAGACCTCTGGGGTGCCCTGGACAGTGTGGCAGTGCAGTGACAGTGGGGTCAGTGGGGTTCTAGAGCTCGTGCCCTGAGCAGAAGCTCACAGGCTCAAACCACAATTTATACCTTTGAACCCCTTCACTTCTCCTGCATCCCCACCCCACACTGGTCCACCCACTGTGGCTTCTGGCCCAGCCACCACATCAACATTATGGGTGAAGAAGGGGCTTGAGCTGGTGCAAACAACATCTGGGTGGGAGTCCCCTGACTTTGTACCCAAGAGAAACCTTTAGATGGTACAAGACAAACTGTCCCAGCAAAGGTCCCGGTGAGTGCGCCTTCCCAACACAACCCAGAGAGCTGGCCTGGACTTCCTGCCTCTCCAAATTATGCCCTGCACTTCCAAAAAGCACCGAGACAAGTTGTGGCTGATCCTCAGCCAGCTGCTGACAAGGCAGAAGCTGTGCTCTCGCTTTTTGGATGGAAAAGCCCGGCCTGGCCTGGCCCTGGCAGGCTGCCCCTGCTCCAGGCAGCCTCACAGCCACACAAAGGCTGAAACAGGAAAGCTGAGGCACCTGCTCCCCTCCCACTCTTTGGGACCTCTTGTGAACAAAGCACCTGAGCCACAAATAGCACAGGGCCAGAGCAGTGCTGCTGAAACGCAGCTGGAAGGCATCGTCCTCCCTGCTTTCACCTACACCGGGAAAATGTGTTCTTTGAGCTGAATAATGAACTCTACCTTTCCATGGACCCTCTCCTTGTGTTACCCTTGCCAGGGAAGTTCCTTCCTCTTTAGCAAAAACTGAGTTGTAGGCTGGAAACAAATCAAAGTAGAGCACAGCTGGCTGCCCGAGAGGAACACGATCTCCATTCCTTCCACTCCAGCTGCTCTGGGCTGTTTTCTGGCTGAGCTGTGAACACACCACTGCTCCACACGGCAAATGTCAGCAAATATTTCTCCGCTTCAAATTCATCAGGTACAGTTGTAGGAAAATGAAGTGGGAGTAACTTCCCTGAAAGCCATTCCTAACCCGTGCAGTAGCGCTGGAGGGATGGGACATCATCCAGAGGGACCTGGACAGGCTGGATGGGCCCATGTCACCCTCAGAGAGTTCAACAGGGCCAAGGGCAGCCTCCTGCACCTGGGTCAGGGCATCCCAAGCACAGGCTGGGCAGAGAACGGATCAAGACTATTCCTTGGGGGGAAATGGGGGAGCTGGTTGATGAGAAGCTCCAGAAAAGCCAGCAATGTCACTGCTGGCCCAGAAAGCCAAACATGTCGTGGGCTGCAGTGCAGGAATTGTGAGCAGCAGGTGGAGGGAGGGGACTCTGCGCCTCTATTCCACTCTCCTGAGCCCTCCCTGCAGAGCTGCCTCCAGCTCTGGGGCCATCAACGCAAGAAGGATGTGAAGTGCAGGAATGAGTTCAGATGAGGCCACAGAGCTGCCCCAGGGCTGGAGCCCCTCTGCTCTGGAGCCAGGCTGGGAGAGCTGGGGGTGATCTAGAGAAGGCTCCAGGGAGAGCTCCGAGCCCCTGAAAGAGCTCCAGGAGAGCTGGAGAGGGATTTCTGAAACCCACCCCAGGGGCTTACATGGGATTACACAGCAGCTTTGAATAAAAGCAGCCCCACAGCCCCAGAATTGCTGCTCACCCAGCACTGTTGGATGCCGGTGCCACAAAACCACTTCCAGAGGGACAGGAACATTTGAGTCACAGAATAAAGTTTCCAAAAGAGGTCAACATCGGTTCTGCAGGTTCCTCCCTCACTGCACATCCCAAAGCAACACGTGGGTGCCTGTGGAGCTCTCTGGATCTCAGGAGTTGGTGGCTATGGAAATGCACATCACCTCTTTCTTTGTTTAGGGTGGCAAAGAGCCCGAAGCAACCGAGCCCCTTCTGCAATGCTCCACTTACAACCACTGCTCAGTCATCCCAACCCCAATTTATCTTTTGCAGGAATAAAAGCTTCTGGGTGCAAGGCCAGATGTGCAGAGGGGAAAATTTGGACCTGAAACAAGGGGAAATTGAGCTGCAGTTATATAGAGTCATAAATATTTACTGCAATGTAAACTGAAAGACTGAACTGCTCACTTGATTTTTCAACTTGAAAAAGAAAAATTAAAATTTACAAGGTCTCTCAACAGAAAAGTGGAAAAGTATATAATTAGAGTCTAAGGAAAACAAGCACGAACAAATGTGCTGTGTCTGTCAATGTGGATTCCCTACACCCCAGCTCCCTTTGGAGCTGCACCAATTCCCCCTTCTGTCCTCAGATGAGAGCAGGCGGTGCCAGGGCTGAGGCAGCAGCTTTGTTTGTGCATATGCACAAGATAAACACTCACTTCAGCCCAAAACTACCAGCTCTGTGCTGGTGGCCGAGATTTGAAGCATCAGCTCTAAAATGCAGCTCAGTCGTTCTGGCCTCTTGCTGTTGTGAGGCTTTAACACTCACACAACACCAGGACTCCCCAGTAATTATCACTCAATACATTTTTGCTGCCACTTGACATCAGTTTGGAGTGCAGTGGCCGACTCTGACCACAGTTCCACCCCCTCACTGATGATGGTGATGGTGTGAGGCTGTGGAGCTCCACTGTCCTGTCAGCAGCAGGGCAGTGTCACTCCATGGCAGCCCCTGTCACCCTCTCCTGTGCCATAAATACCTGTCCCTGTGCTGGCCAGCAGTGCTATCGAGGGCCGGGCAGGCGTGTCCCAGCTCCCAGTGCACGTCCAAGCAGAGATCTGTGATTAATCCCCATCCCACATGTGCCGGTGGCTGCTTCCAGCAAAGCACTGAAGTCTCTGCTCCAGGAAGGCACCCCCAGGGTGGCTTTGTGCTGCCACCCACGCCGAGGGAAAAGCTGGAAACTGCTGTTTTGATAAGTCCATCTGGGAGCTGAGGCAGGATATGAGGGCTGAGAAGATGGATTGAAACAGCAATTTGAGCCCAGAGGGAGCAACTGAGTGACAGAGAGGGGACAGGAGAGGATAAACCCTGAACTGAGTGTGGTCAGAGTGGTGCTTGGAAAGGCTGACCTGGAAACAGAGACTAGGTAGAATAAAAGAATAGAAAGGTATTTATTGCAAGGATCCAGCTCGGGCAGTGCAGGAACCCCTTGGGGCTGCACCCAAGTCAAACCCACAAATGGGCACAAAATGGCCGCCGGTCATGAGGGCTCACACTTTTATATGTATATGTTATATAAATATATAAATAATAAATATTTTACACCCACAAATGGTCCCAAAATGGATCCTTGGTCCTGGGGGCGCACACTTTTATAGGTTTTGGTCCATCAGCACATTGGAGTTAATTGTCCAATTACAGCTCCAGGTGATGAAGCTCCATCCTCCTTGTTCCCTCTCTTTCTTCACTGGTGTTTCCACTCTTGGACCTAAAATTTGTCCTTGCTCCCAAGCTAGAGAGGAATTTTTTTGTCCACCTACTCTCTGAAGAGAACTTCCCAACTCAGAACTACAGACTAAAACAGCACAGAATCTGGAAAACAGAAAAGCCAAAACTGAAGGCATCAAGAGCAGGGTGCTGAGGAGGTGAGTGGGGTTTGTGGGGGAAGCAGGCAGCAGAGAAAATGGGGCAGCAGTGGTGAGGGGAGGTCATCCAGGCTGGAATTTGATCATCTTTAAGGTCCCTTCCAACCCAAACCATTCTAGGACTCTGTGATATCAGAGAAGGAAATATGAAGGAAGATTTCAGTGGTGACAAAGCACTGCTAATGAAGAATGATGTCTGGGATGTTCAGAGCACCTCAATATGGAAACACACTGCTTCCCACAGGGATTTGGAGCAGGGAGCGGCACAGGCTCATCAGAGGGGTAATACAGCCAGAAAAAGGCTGTATTTCCAGAAGGAAAAGCCCAGATCTGGGCTGCCTCAGCTTCCCTTGGAGTGTTTGAGATGAGAACAGTGACATTTTTCACTGGCAGACAAGCACCAGGGACAGTCCTTGGGCAGCCCCAGCACGTGTCACACACAGACAAACAGAGCACACGGCCTCAGGTACTCTCAGGCACTGGGAATTCTGCTACTGCTTTCCTGAGGCTGGGAAACACCTTTTGCAAGAAAAACAAACCCTCCCACCTGCTTCCTCCTGAATCAGAAGCAGCTTCCAAAACATTAAGCTGCAATTAGGGCTGTAAATTTAGCCACAAGCACTTATAATCCATAAATCTGCACATCCAATAAAAAATTACAGCTAAGGAGAGTCCAAAAGAGCTACTAATGACTAAAGTGGATTTCAACCACAGGCCACTCCTGATTTCTATTGCCATGTGTTGAATGGGGTTGGAGCTTGCTAATTATTGTCTCTGGACTCATTATACAGTAAGGAATATTTTGTATTCTCTCTCTTTTCATAGTTTGTTGGAGCTTTAAAATATATATATACTTCACTCCGGTTTTTTTACATGTACTGCTTTCCAGCATGTGGAGTTCTGCATTTTTCAGCAGCAAGCTTTGCCTTTCAAACCATGGCAGAACATGTGATTTCTGAGTGTCAGCTCCTTTATTTTGTTTTGATTTGTTCTGTTTTAATTGGATGAGGAGATTTCAAAGAGAGAAATTCACAGACTTACTTGGACTTGTCTGGTCACTGAGCCTCCGAAGTCTCCCGCTGGAGGTCCGGGTGATTCCTAGGGCAAGAAGAAGGTTGGAATAAGGAATCCACGTGGATGTGGTGTGTGGAATTACCTCCCTGCTATCACTCTGCATCGGGCAAGGCACAGTTCTGTCAGGAATCTGCTTTGTACAATCATCTCTCAGATCCAGGGGGAGTTACCCGTTATTTGAACCAAAAAACACCTGAGGAGAGACCTCCGCCTTTCCCTGAAGATGTCGAACATTATTATTCAAACACACCAAACCCACAAATGTATTTAAGGTTTCCAGAAACACCAGAGGGGACTTCAGAAATCATCATCACGTGGGACATTCACGTTCACCTCTCGCTCCAGGATATTTTATCCTAGAGAGAAGTGCAGCACTTCTGAGACAGATTTCCTTGCTGGGAGAGGAGAGCACAGGAGTTTAAGGATTTGCATGAGTCCTGCACTTACAGAGACTCCTCTCTGGATGGATTGCACCCATGTCCTGGGAGCACATCCTGTGTGGGAGCCCAGCTGTGGGGTCAGAGCAGTGCAACAGGGGATCCACCCCCCTCCCACTCCCATTTCAGAGTCCTCAGGAGGACTCTGTCTGCCTCCCAGACTCTGCAAGCCAGTGGCACTTGCTGACTACAACAACATTTCTAATCCATCATCAACTTGTTTTATTTCTCTGCCATCCCAGCTGCCTGTTTGTAAAATGATGATTGCCACTTCCCACTCAGCAAGAACCTGAATTCTCCTCCAAACCCCCAGAATTCCCATTTAGTTAAAACACAGCCATATGAAATTATACTTGGGTTTGTGCCTCAGTTTCTCGTTTTTTACCTCAACAAAGTGGCCACAATAAATGCAGTGAACCACCTGGAATCCCTCCCAAATGTTAGGGTGTCCTGGTATGGACACTCCCAGAAGCTCTGGAAGCTCCCCAGTCTCTGGGGGTGCTGCTGGAGGAGCAGGGTGGTGTCCAGGGTGGGCACCAGCTCCAGGACAGTGTCCATCATCTCGGGCAGCAGGAGCTGCAGCTGCCAAGCCACAGGAGCCCCTCAGCTCGTTCCAAACCCTCCCTCAGCACACAAAAACCTTGGGTCAGGGTTTGCACCTGTAAACAGGTAAGAAACCCCCAGGATTTGAGGGTGGTGATGTCATTCAATTAGCTTATTTAAACTGTCTTCTCACCATCTACCAGGTTTGTTGGACAAGAAGCAAAGGCATCAATTTAAGGTGCAGGACAGCTCTAAACTGGGATTTGTAATGGAGCCACAACCTTACAAACCTTGTCAGCCAGAAGAGTGCATCATACAAGAAAAAAAAAATTAAAAAGAAATAGATATATATATAGAAAAAAGGCAGGAAAACTTTCATACCAATAAGGCCTGGGATAGAGGGAGGGAAGGGAAAAGAGCTGCCTGGCAGCTGGACATGGAAAAAGCATTTCATGCTCAGAACCCTGTGCTTGTGTATAGATATTTATATATATTTATATATATATAATGCAGACGTGTGTTTGCTCTCTCCCCTTCCTTTTCTAACAGAAAAAGCCTCTGTGCCTACAACGTGATGTGGTTGAACCACAGGGCTGGTCCTGGGAAAGGGTGACACAGGGAGAACCCACGGGCAGCACCACTCAGAGCCTGCCCCTCCTGGCCTCTGCCCCAAAGAGCCAAAAATAGAGCCAGGACTGTCCACCCACACATGAACACCCAGCCTGTCTGCGCCAGAGCTTTACCTGCGCTGCAGCAGGGCAGACTGGTGCTACACCCATCACCCAGCCTCACTTCCCATCACTGGCAGCAGGACAAGGGCTGAAGCTTCTGGGAACTTGTGCATTGTAACCAGCATTTTAAATTTTAAACATATTTTTGCTATTAAACTCAGCCCTTGAATCTTTTTCTTAATTCTTTTCTCCTCTCTAAATGCCTACTGCTTCTTTGGACGCCAGCAAGAATGAAAAGCTGCATTTCCTCTGCTGAACAGATTTTTAAACAGCTCTTCTCAAGCCAGGCTGCAAGAGCAGTCACATCCCAGCTCTGCTCCGTGCAGAGAGACAACACCTCTGAGTTCCCTGTGTGCAGGCAAGGTGCAGTGCTGAAATGCAGCTTTTAGAATTGCTCACAAACCAGAGAAAACCATCCCTGATGGGTGGCAGGCTGAGGAACGCAGATCTGCAGCCATGCTGAGCTGGTTAAAACAGCCTTTCATGTTCAAAGCCTTCATTCAGTCTGCGGCGAGGCAGGACGGAAGCCGAACGAGGAGCTTACAAGCTTGGACAGGATCACATCTAGGAAATAAGCTTTATTCCCTTCAGCAACGACTGCAGTGGAAAAACACACACAGCACTTGGAGCATCCAGCACAGCCATCGCAGCATCCGTGCCCTGGCTGAGCCCGTGGCTTTGCTGCAAACCATTCTGAGCATTTGTTTGTGTGCCCTGTCTCCCAGGTTTTCTCTGGGGAGCTGGAATTACCACTCACACCCTTTCTGCAGAGCTGAGTTGATTTGCTGTGTTGGAGGCAGCATTAGGAGGAGTTTTTCTGACAGCTGTTGCTTCACTGCCTGTTAACAATGTTAATAATACATAATAATGCTGTTCATCCCTTCTGAGACAAAGGGAAAATGAGGAGCAAACACAAAATTCATCCAGGCAGCTCAATACCATAACAGAAAATCTAGAAAGAGGAGGGAGAGCTGCAGAGTCTGAGCCAAGCTTGCTATCTGTGATGCCCCACTACCCCTCCACAGAGGGAGGATCCAGACACAGTCCTGGAAAGCAGATAAAAAGCTGGCAGCCTGGCAAGGCGAGGGGAGAAGATCTGGCAAAAAATAAAATAAATAACGAGGAAGCAACAGCTAAAAATATGCTGCTGTGAACACACTGCCAGGAAGCCAGCAGAGAGGGCAGGACCAGAGAGCATCAGCTGCTGAGCTTGTTCTGGGGTTACCTCTATTTATAGCCTGAGAGCAGCAGTTTGAGCCCCAGGTTTGAGCTGTGACATGAAAATGAAACATTTCCACCGCAGCCACAGAGTCTGTGAGCCTTCCCTCAGCGCCGCTCAAATGCCCTCCAGCCACGCTGGAAATGCACTGAAGCACACCGGACTAGGAGCCACCGTGCAATGTGCTTTATTTAGCTGGAATTGGGAATTCTCCCCCTTGTTCCCTTCAGAAGGAATTCACAACAGAAGAGTCCAGCAGTTAAAAGTCAGCCAGTCCAAGAGTGGCTCATTCAGCAGATGTGCCTCAGCAGGACAAAGCCCAGCTCAGCCTCACCTTGGCTCACTCGCTGAGCAATATTTTTCACATTCTGTAATCAATGGTTCCCTCCAGATCCACGGGCTTGGTCAATATGGCCCAGCAGAATGGCAGCAGCACCTGAAACCTTTGGACTTCTCTGGGGTCTCCCCCACTGACAAAGCCCAGAATCGCCCCCAAGATCATGTCAGTGCCAGGCTCATGTTTAAATGGCTCCCTCCAGACAATATTGGAGCCCATTTTCTACTGTTTCATGCTTCTTGCAGCTGCTGATGTAACACAGTGGATGTAAAGCACCCCAGCATTGGAAGGGAAGCACCTTCTGGGTGCTCACCCTGCTGCAGGGGTGCAGACAGGACAGGGCAGCAGGAGATGGAATCCAGCTTGTCTGGAGAAATGCCCAGTGGGACTTTTCTATCCGAGTTGGCTGAATCTGAACCTAGAGCTAAGCAGGGAATTGTCAGAGATGCTCATCTCCTAGAAAATCAAGGTGTACATTCTCCAAAACACACCAGAGTTTTTGGGTGACACACTCCAAACCTTCTGGATACACACAGCAGTGAGGAGAGAGCCCACGTGAGATTGATTTTCTCCTCACAGTAAGCCATCCATGCTCACATGATGTAAAATTCAAAAGGACAAGGGAGCAACTCCCATTATCAACAGAAACCACGCAGTGAGGACAAACAATGGAGGATGCAACTCGGGAACTCGCTCTCTCTACGCAGTCCAGTAAAAACAAAAAAACAAACAAACAGAAGAAGCAAAGCCAAACAAAGGTGGTGATGGAAAGGGATGGGCCAAAGGCAGCAGGAGCCATCCCACACTGTGCTGGAGTCAGCAAAGCAGCACCAGCTCAGCTGAGCAGCCAGCGTGACCCTTGCTTCTGTGACAAGGATTTACTGCAGGGCCGGGGATCAGATAATGCAGCTTCCTTCTTCACCCAGCACAGCACAGCACAGAACAGCACAGCACAGAACAGCACAGCACAGCACAGCCCAGCACAGCACAGAACAGCACAGCACAGAACAGCACAGCACAGCCCAGCACAGCCCAGAACAGCACTGTACAGCACAGCACAGCACAGAACAGCACAGCCCAGCACAGCACAGCACAGAACAGCACAGCACAGCACAGAACAGCACAGCACAGAACAGCACAGCACAGCACAGCCCAGCACAGCACAGAACAGCACAGCACAGAACAGCACAGCACAGCCCAGCACAGCCCAGAACAGCACTGTACAGCACAGCACAGCACAGAACAGCACAGCCCAGCACAGCACAGCACAGCCCAGCACAGCCCAGCACAGCACTGCACAGCACAGTGTCCAGGCACGGACATGTCTCCATCCAGGAACAGTTTCCTGCCCTGGCCATGCCCGCACTCCTGCCCTCGTGGGGCGTGCAGCTCCAGGCCAGGTCACAGAGTCACCTGTGCACGGTCCAGCTCTGGGGTGCTGGGGGCTCCTCAGCAGAACAGCCCTGCACAGGGGTCACAGCACCCACACACCACCGGCAGCTTTAAAGCAAAGGCTGGCAGGGTTTCCCCCCAGGGCAGGATCTGCAGGCCCTGTGCCCTGCACACAGCCAGCCCCACTCCTCCAGCCCATCCTGCCCTCTGCCATCCCCCCGGCCCTCCTGCTGTCACCTGGGACACATCAAGGACAGCAAGGATGGCACTGCCCTGCTCAGGTACTGGGATTGCTGGGACAGGGTTTTCCACGCTTTGTTCATTGTGCAAGTCCAGCTCAACACTCAGGACTGCTCAGGGTGTGAAATCTCTCTCACTGTACCCGCGCCACAGGCACCGTCCAGAGAGTGGGCAGCTGAATTACCTTCACTGACAGCTGCATTTCACCCTGCCTCACCCAGACAGGCTCTAAAGGCTTCAGGGATAAAAAAGAGCAACTGGAAAAGATCTCAGCAGTAGCAAGGCCTGGAGCTGTTAACAGGAGGAAAACCCACAGGTGGGTTGATCCCCACTGCACAGTCACTGCCTCCATGGCGTCTCCAATGCTCCAGCTGCTGGAGGCTGAGCTGCAGAGCTGATGCTGACAAGGACATCACCTCTGGAGGTGGAGCCTGCACATGGAGGTGTCACTGGGGACGGCTGAGGACACAGGGGCTCAGGGGAGCTGCAAGGGAGGGACATCTGTGCGCAGATCAGCAAAGGAAGGAGAACCTCCATTGCCCCGAGCCCAGTGAACCACACAATTAAAGCTTCTCTTCCATCAGCTTGAAATTCACTTGCAACATTAACCTCAAAAGGAATACAGTTAAAAAAAAAAGGAAAAAATTCATGTTCATTTCCAGTACTAATCAGAAACATGCACTGAAGAATAAAAGACACTTTTCCAGATTCTGTGTAACAGAAACTCTTTGCAAAGAAGCTGAGCACAGCTAGAAAAATTAAAAACTTCAACCCTAGTGCATGGTTTCATTCTGGATCAAATATCTCTGGCAGCAAACTGAGCTCTCACCAGGAGGAGAGATGCTGGTGGGGTGGAGGGATGCTGGAGGATGGAGGGAGGGATGCTGTGACCAAGGGCCACTGATTGCAGACTCAGGAGTGCTCCACTACGTTCTCCAACACAGCCTAAAACACCAACAAGCTGTGTCGGGGTCAAAGGCTGAGCATAGACAGCCTAAAACAGCACCAATTTCCCTCCCACAGGAGCTGGAGCCACACAGCCCCGCTCACCAGCACATGGAGCCATGAGTTCACACTCTGAAAGAACCCAGCCTGGGGCTGGAGCTGAAATCACCCTCAAGGAAACCGCAGGAAAATTTGCATTAGCAAGATGCATTTGTTCCTACCACAACAATCTACTTTAGCAGTGCCAAAAGCATTCTAACTCTAAAGAAATGTTCCAAATCTTGTGCTAATGATAAGAGGCAGCAAGACTCAAGCTCAGTTTTTGCAGTGTTAGAAAGGCTTCCCCAAGGCCAGCAGCGGTCTGCACAAGCAAAGGGCTGTTAGATCCAGGGACCAGTCCTGCACATGGTTCTAGAGGGCGGCAGGAGACACAGCACTTTATCCTTGGCTCAAATTTAGGCTTTGGTTCAAATTGTTAACTCAAATGAAACTGCAGTAATTCTCAGGAAATCAATTGCTGCATCCATAAAGCTTAAGGCCAGAAAATTGCCTTGGCTGACCCGCAAAACCCACAGCACACGCTTCTATCTGCTCAACACAGATTCGAGCTCGTGCTTCAGCTAAGTCTTGGCTTTTTTGGAGACTTTACACTCAGTGTCAAGACTAAAACATTGGAGTGATCTCAAGTGCTTTGGCAAGTCATTCAAGAGCTAAAATGGCCTTCAAACTCTCCCTTTCCCCCATGAGTTTATTCAGAGGTAAGTAAGCTCAGTCCTCAGCTATTCACATCACAGAAATAACAAGATCGTTTCACCATCCCTCGTGATCATCTGTTCTCTACTGACCACAAATCCCCCACAGCTGATACTCATTCAGAGATATGCTGGACAATCATGAAAGCACTAAAAAAAATTAGCACAAGCAGTTTTTCATATGAAAAGAGTGTGTTAGTCATCATCTGTGATCCTTCTGGTTGGAGTGTTCCAGCAATCCGGCCGGGCAGCGGCGAAGGTGCCACGTCACCACAGCGATGACTTGTGCAGATGCAAATTCACACCACCACTGTCCCCACAAATTGGAAGGAACTGCAGAAACGGGCCTTCTGTACATGTAGTCAGCTCTGCTGGATTAGGGGATTCTTTTTCTCAGCAGCAGGAACATGGGAAAAGGGTTTATGTGGGAAAATTGCTCTTGTGAAGCTCTGCTGGCTGGGGATGGACCTGGTAACACTGTCAAGTCTAAAATCCTCCAAGTTCACTGTTGATGCTAACCAGATTTCCAGAGAGGTCTTGTCCCTCCAAATTTTCCCTGTCTTCACCATGCTCCTCACTTGCTCACAGTCCTTATCTGCCAAAATCCAAGAGAGAGAAGCAGGACCCAAGAACTGGAATTCAGTGAACAGCTGCCTTGTGGCATTTTCACGAAATGAGAGGGTTTTGAGCTTGTGAAGTCATGGCAAGAGCAGCTTGGATCTGGTCCCATTTGTTCCTGCAGAACTCGCAGCATCCCAGCAGAGGTGGGAAGGAGGGAAGGAACTGAACCCACCCGAGCTGCAGCCTTGCTCAAAGAAGGAAATAACTCCTACATTCATAATCAAACTCTTACATTAACCAGCTGCCACGAGAACTCCAGCAAGTGAGAAACGTGTTAGTTAATTAACATTAATAACACAAGAGTGTCCAGGAGCCTTGAGTGGACAAGGCTCAGCACCCAGAGCACTATGGAAACAAAGGAAAAACAAATAATCACTGCTCATCCTTCCACCACTCAAAATGCCCCAACGTTTTCAGCTTCCAGCCTCATGAGTGCCCTTCACGTCCTCAGGTTCATCTGACATTGGCCATGGATTAGCTGGAGAAAACCACGGGCAGATTTGAAGGAGGGGAAAAGAATTTTAAAACTCCAGTGTGGTATTTCCATATGGATCAAATCCTCCAGAGCCACCCCACAGCCCTGCTCCCCACTCCCACAGGCCTGTAACCACACAGGACAAGTCCTGTGCAAACTTCCCAGCCCAGCACCTGCCTCTGCTCTGCTCCTGCACTGTGTGCAGTTCTAGCACACAAAGCAGCAATGTGGTACTTCGGATCAAAAACAAAATAAAATTATAAAGTCATCCTTACTTAGATTTTAAATCAATGTCTTGCCATCTGCTTATAACCTCAATGCAATCACATTTTTTTTCTCAGCCCCAGCATTTGCTCAGTGACTGCTCACAGCTTCCCTGCTCCTTTCACACACACACAGAACTGCCAAACTCGTGTTTCAGAGGGTCCCCCTGGCAGCAAACACCACTGGATTTATCACGGGAGCCCTGCGAGCCTGGGGCTGCCATCGGGATGGAATACAGACCCTTCTGTTGGCCAGGCTCTGCAAGGCAAATGTTGATTTTTCCCAGAGAGGAGTGGGGATACACAAAGGAGAAAAGCCCAGCACAAAGAGGAGCAGAGCAGAGGCTGAGAGGCAGCAGACGACAAAGGGCAGGGGTCAAGGGCTCTCCTGAGCCTGGGTGACCCACGGGGTGACCCACGGGGTGACCAGCAGGGTCAGAGGGGTGCCAGGAGCCAAGAGACACCCAGAGCAGACCCAGACACTCTGGAACACCCACCCCAGCGAGCAGCTCCCCACCAGAGCTGCAGGAGAAGCAGGGCAGCCTCTGGGTTTGAGAGCAGTGCCTGTTCTGCAGACAGTGCAAAAGGAAAAGCTCAGCCAGGGATTTCCTGTAGGTGCAAGTCCCAGTCTCACCCCATGCTTGGACAGGTAAGGGCTGCAGGTGAAGGGACCAGCACCCGGCAAGGGAGCAGCAAAGGGCCCGTGGTCACTAAATCCCTTCCTAGCCAGAAACTCAGATGAATACACAGGGTCAAGATGCACAAACTGTCTGACCACTTGATTGAGAACAGGCAACCTTGGAAGGGCATCAAGATCAAGAGATAATGGCCACTTTTCTCTCTACAAAAATATATATATATTCTAAATGTGCTGCAAACACTACAGAGCCCTTCCACCTGAGCAGCGCCAGTGCAGCAGCAGCAGCTCACACACACACAGAGCTCACACACACACAGCTCATACACACACAGCTCACACACAGAGCTCACACACACACAGCTCATACACACACAGCTCACACACAGAGCTCACACACACACAGCTCATACACACACAGCTCACACACAGAGCTCACACACACACAGCTCATACACACACAGCTCACACACAGAGCTCACACACACACAGCTCATACACACACAGCTCACACACAGAGCTCACACACACACAGCTCATACACACACAGCTCACACACAGAGCTCACACACACACAGCTCATACACACACAGCTCACACACAGAGCTCACACACACACAGCTCATACACACACAGCTCACACACAGAGCTCACACACACACAGCTCATACACACACAGCTCACACACAGAGCTCACACACACACAGCTCATACACACACAGCTCACACACAGAGCTCACACACACACAGCTCATACACACACAGCTCACACACAGAGCTCACACACACACAGCTCATACACACACAGCTCACACACAGAGCTCACACACACACAGCTCATACACACACAGCTCACACACAGAGCTCACACACACACAGCTCATACACACACAGCTCACACACAGAGCTCACACACACACAGCTCATACACACACAGCTCACACACAGAGCTCACACACACACAGCTCATACACACACAGCTCACACACAGAGCTCACACACACACAGCTCATACACACACAGCTCACACACAGAGCTCACACACACACAGCTCATACACACACAGCTCACACACAGAGCTCACACACACACAGCTCATACACACACAGCTCACACACAGAGCTCACACACACACAGCTCATACACACACAGCTCACACACAGAGCTCACACACACACAGCTCATACACACACAGCTCACACACAGAGCTCACACACACACAGCTCATACACACACAGCTCACACACAGAGCTCACACACACACAGCTCATACACACACAGCTCACACACAGAGCTCACACACACACAGCTCATACACACACAGCTCACACACAGAGCTCACACACACACAGCTCATACAATGTGAATCTGCATTTCCTGGGCAGATCCCTTGGGGTCCTCTGGTACTGCACAAAACTGCCTGAAAGTCAGAGAGCCCGAGCTCTGAGCTGGGTTCAGCAAGCAGCTCCCTGAGCAGCCCTACACCAAAAAACTGAGCTCAGAATGGCAGTTTCTCCCTTGGGACATCACACATGCACATTTATCTTTGACCCCAAGGCGGTCACATCTCGATTCTCTGCTCCTCTGAGGCTGATCCTGCTCTGGGCAGTGCTGAAGTGGGTGGACAGGGAGGACCAGCTCAGCCATGGGGCAGAGCCAGCTGCAAGCAGAGGAGTCAGAACTGCTCAGCCATCATCAGGACTCCAACATGACTCTCTGCACGTAATTTTCCTCCTCCACATACTCTTCCCTGCCTGTAAAATGAGGTGTCAAACACTTCCTCTGGTCAGAGGAGCTGCAGGGATATATTATTTAATGTTTTTACATTTTAGCTGTACTACAAAGAATGACTCAGACACTATCTATAGATTCCTGAGATAATGTCCTCTGTCCTTAAACGGGAGAGAAGGGAAATTACAATTTGAGACTACAATGAAGCCCTGGCCTCATACAATTGAGGGTTTTCTCCTATTAATTCTACATCAGAAGTAGCCAAGGAAACCCTGTTTCAGAAACGAATAACATTCTTTGGTGTTTTTCCTTGTATCTTACAATTATATTTAATAGTGGCCACAGCAGGGAAGTTGGAAGAGAACTTCAGCCAAACTCAGGACATATTTGAGAGCCTAATGCTGCAGATCAGCTTTCAGTGGAGTTTGCAGAAGTGCCTTTATGAACTGCAGCACAATTCCATCTGGATCTTACAAGATGCTGCTCGTAGATGCTAGAGCCACTCGTGTAGCTGGTTTTGGAACCATGGCTGTTCTTTCTGACTTGGAGATGGAAGAGAGAGCTCTGTCTGTGAGGAGCCAGTCAACTCCAAGATTTAATTTCTCGTGTGCTCCCCTTCTGCCCCGCAGCCTCTCTCCATAAACCATTTAAAGGCATTTAATGAAGGGCCAGGTTCTCACAAATCCCCATGGCCCACGCTGTACCCCAGAATCCATCAGAGATACTCAGCACAGAAACAGCAAGTTCATTTAAAAACAAGATGTAGAATCAACATGTAAGTGCCAATATCCTGTTGGGTTGTCCTTTAAAATCTTTGTAAGGGACAAGGGGCAGCACTGATCTTTTATCTCTGGTGACCAGCGAGAGGACTCAAGGAAACACGAAAAGCTGTGCCAGGGGAGGCTTAGGCTGGATATTAGGAAGAGGTTTTTCATCCAGAGGGTGGTGGGGCACTGAACAGGCTCCCCAGGGTCATGGCCTCAACCCAGCCATGGTTCAAGAAGTGTTTGGACAATGCTGTCAGGCACAGGGTGGGATTCTGGGGCTGTCCTGTGCAGGGCCAGGAGTGGCACTTGATGAACCTCGTGTGCCCCGTGTCAGAATATTTTTTGATTCTATGAATAAAATAATTCTAGATCCAGCACCTCCGTTTCTGCCAAGCCATGCTCTCCAACAGCCAGCTCTAGAGCTGAGCAGCAGGAAAATTAAGAATGGGCTCATTTAAATAAATAATATTTAAATAAAAGCTCTTGAGGCTACTCCATGATTACACACACCCCTCTCCAGGTACCAAGTGGTCCCACTGCAACTCCTTCTTCTAATGGGCTTCTCCAGCTGCCAGCAAGGGAAAAGCAAAGCACCTGGCACCACCAAACAGCCCAGCCTGGCAAAAGGCAGAGTGAAATCACTCCTGGCACAGGTGAAAACCATTTTAAGTCATGGAGCAGTGCCTGCAGCCTCTGAGGAAGCCTTCATGGAGAGAAAGAGGGCTCATACAAGGAGGCACAAAGCCTATTCTGTGGGTCTGGTGAAAGGCAGCATTGTCCATGGAACATGGCACGCTCGGTGTAACGGAGCCGTCAGCGGGGCCCTGGGTCCCATCCAGCACCCCCCCCCGAGGCACTCGCCCCAACAATCCAGATGCTCAGTCTCCACTGTGCAAATCCTTGCCACAAGAATGGCAGCTGCTGCCACTCCTGAGTGACCCAAACCCCGGCGCGCTGTCCCTGGCGCTGCCGAGCCCCCGCTGCGCCGAGCCGAGCGGAGATTCCAGCAGGGTGGAGCTCCTGAACGGGCACCTCGTGCCACAGGAATGAACCACACGGTGAGAAACCTGCCCTGGGCATGCACAGCCTGCTGCCCCTGCTGCCAGCCAGACCTGAAAGGTATTTCCCTGTCTGGAGGCTCAGGTCACTGCTGATAACCGTGACACCGCGGTCAGAGTTCGTTACGTGAGCTGACCTTCCATGACAGCATCCTCTGCAGCCTGAGCCCTCCACAGCTCCTGTCCAGGGTTATCCATGGCACTGCCCAATCCCTCCAGCCCAAACCTCCCCCCACCTTTCATACCCCTGGCAGGAGCATCGCCCAGGCAGGAACCTCCCTCCCCTGCCCCGAGCTGCAGGACTGACATGGGGCCAAGGCAGGATGCTCCAGGGGGTGTCAAAATTCCAGCCTTATCTCCAGAGGCTGAGATCATGAGTAGAAAATGTTTCTGTGTTGTCTCAGCCAGCTTCCTGTTGGCACCCCCTTCCCCTCCACTGAAACACCTTTCTGTGAGCAGTTTCAGAGCCAGAGAAGACTGGTACAGGGTAAATGTGCTCGCCATGTCTGAGACATCAGATCTGTGACAGCGCCTGTCCTCAGTGTGACCCAGCTGCTCCTCAGCCAGCTGTGCCCTGAGCAGCCCCAGCTGCAGGGGGGATGTTTCTGCCATTGCTTTTGGAACCTGCTGCCACACCAAGGGGTCACCACACGCTTATCACTGGCTGAAAGCTGGCAGCCACCTGCTGTAGTGCCTGAAGGAGGGATGGCATCACAACCTGAGATCTCCTGAGGGTTTGACTCCCCACCCCACCAGCAGCTGGAAGCCACAGGCACCAGGAGCTGGGCTCTGCAGCACTGAGTCACCTCCAGCCCCACATGGAGCAGGAAGAGAGGGTGAATCATCTGCTGGAGAGAGGCTGCAGGGACCAGCTCTGATTCAGAGATGCTTTTGAGATGGCTCAACTCAGGCAAAATTGAATTCCACCTTGTTTTTTCCCCAGGCCTCTGTCCTCAGAAATACAGGATATTAGCTCCCTCAGCTTTACAATCAATGTCTGAATGAGTTGCCAGAACAGGAAGCACTTGTGTTCTCTGCAGGCACCTGAAAGAAGCAGGGCTCAGGGACCTGACGGTGCGCCAGGCTGGCCCCACAAACAGAATGAGACAGCGTGTTCCTCTGTTTCCCAGGGAAAAGGCCATATTTATCCACAGAGGGGATCCCCTGGAGGAGCCCAGAGCCCCTCTCTAGGCTTTGCCCAGGTGACACAAGCACAGAGAAGGTCGCTGCCACACAGACCCGTGCTCCATGAGAAGGTGACATCCATGTCCCTCTCCAGGGGCAGCTGTCACCCTTCACTCCCTAAGTTCCCTGTGTATAAACAAAGCACTGACCTCCAGGGCTCCTGGGCATCTGTCACCATCAGTTTATTCCATGAGAAAGTGAAATTAAAAAAAAACCCCTGCAGCTGAAACAGTGCTTAATCTTGCAAAGATTATGATTACATGATTTGAAAAGCAGAGGAGGCTGTTAAGCCCCAGAAGCAGAGGTCTCTACTTGGTTTATGGTCTAATTTTGCCCATAATCTATAAGCAACAGGGCTTGGATGCTTCCAGGGTGTTCTTAGGGGCTATGTCAAGGCAGCTTTTAATCCAAAGTCCCAGCTGTGTTTTGACCTGAGGATACACCATCCATTAACCACGAGAAATGGGNGACCTGAGGATACACCATCCATTATTGTACCATTTCCAACCACCAGATATGGAAAGAGAGGTTATGAAAGATGATGGCAGTTGCAAGTGAGTATGAAATGTTAGTGACCACTAGAATTCAAATTAATCCAAATACTCTGGAAAAGGACAACAACCAAACAAAAAGAGGATTCTGAGGGGAGACCTCCCTGTGGTCTTTAACATCCTCCTGAGGGACAGCAGAGGGGCAGGATGTCTTCACTCCAGTGACAAGTGACAGGACTCAGGGAAATGGCTGTAGCTGAGTCAGGGCAGGTTTAGGTCGGATATGAGGAACAGTTTTTCACCCATTGGGTGGCTGAGCACTGACCAGGCTCCTCAGGGAGCTGGTCACAGCACTGCGCCTGTCTGAGCCCAAGGAGCATTTGGACAAGGCTCCAATGCTCACCATGGGACTCTTGGGGTGTCCTGTGCAGGGCCAGGAGCTGGACTTGATGATCCTGATGGGTTGTTTCCAACTAAGCATGTTCTATGATTCTGGAAAAAAGCTCCACCAGGACACGGTGTGACCAGGCAAGGACCAGCACAGAGGTCCAATTTACACACCAGACTAAGTCAGCGGTTGTGGGAAGTTCCTGTAAAAGATCCATATCCCACACGGGCTGAATTGCCAGGTGTGTCATCACAGCTGAGGGTGACAGGTACTCCAGGCAGGAGCCTGTAAACGTGGGATGGACCTGACTGCAGCGAGGGGTGGGAGGCAGGTTGTCATAAATGAGACCAGGAGCTGCTTTCCACCAGAGCTGCTCCCTTTGCCAAGCCCTGCTGCTGTGCCCTGGCTCCCCAGCGGGGACAGAGAGGCTCCAGGTGCCAGGCAGAGCAGGCACGGTCCAAGGGTTTGTTTGCACTGAACCAGCTCCTCTGTCCGGGGCTCTGCTCCAGCCTCCTGGAAACGCCCCACATCCTGCCCCGAGCGGGGCTGGAGCTCCTGCAGGCTGTGTGCACAAGCCAGGGCTTTGCCTGCATCTCTGAGCCCCTCGGAAGGGGACGAGGTGCCACCTGCCACCCGTGCCAGCCCCGCGTGACGGGCGGGTGTTTGCTCGAGAGAAGCACAAACAAACCCACCCCGGCAGCCCAGGCTCCCCTAGAAATTCAAACAAGGTCGTGTCCAGATGGGAAGCAGGAGAGTGTGACCAGCCCTGGGGACAGCAGGGCCTTTTGGGGCAGCCCCAGCCAGCACAGAGGAGGGGGTGGGGAATGAGGAGAAAAGCCACAGCTCGTGGATACCTGGGGACATCTCTGCCAGCACAGCTTCTGAGCAGGCTGGGGGCTCCCCATCAGCCAGGGTGGGTGACAGCCGGGGTGGGTGACAGCCAGGATGGGTGACACTCACTCTTCTGCAGCCTTCCCTGCAGACAAAACAGAGCCTCCAGCCTCCTCAACTCCCTGCAACACCCCCCTGCCACCTCCCTGGGCTGTCCTGTGCGAGCCCCTTGTCCTTTCCCACCCACTGACCCATGTTCCTGTGTGCCCCTGACCTGTGGGAAACAGTTCTCAGCCCTGTGTGCCTCCCAGGAGCAGCCTGCCCATCACTCGGAGGGGCTCTGGACACAGAAATCCTACCACAGCACTAGGAACGAGGACACACAAATCCTGCCACAGCGCTAGGAGTGAGGACACTGCTTATTTTCACCAGGACTAAGGTGAGGGTTTGCTCCTGGCTCAGCAGGAGCTGTGTGACTATGCCCTGTATCAATCTTCCAGATCCTTCTCCTGTGTTACAACCCCTCCAACAGCAGCCCAAAAATCACCCACCAAGGAAGAGGTGCAGGCTAAAAAAGGGTTTAATGCAAAACCCTGCAATAATCAGCACCCAGCACACCGATATGGGAGGCTTTTCTGCCTCATATCCATTCCCATACCATTCAGGGCCCAAAGGAGATGAAAGGCTCAGTAAGATCTGAGCATTAATCCACACACATTATGAAACATCTTTTTACTATTCCCTCTCCATCACAGCTCAAGCACAGGGTTTTGCTTTTCCCATACTGATCTCAAAAAGCAAAGCCAAACACACAAAACGCAGCCACATTCACCCTCCTCCCCTCTCCCCTGCACATGCACTGTCCTAAAGGCCTGAGATGTTTTTTGAAACACTGATGCACGGTGATGATTTCCTGGAGAGTGGCTGGTCCATGAAGGACCATGCACAGCAGAGGAAGGTCTGAAACCTTCAGATGGATCAAGCTCTGAAGAGCTGAGCTCATCCTTCCCCAGATTAACTCATTGCTCTCAGCACTGCAGCCATCAGCTGTCAGACCGTTTCACATCACTGCTGGGACGTTTATCTGACAAAAACCCACCACGGGAAACAACTCACAGCCTCTTGCTCCAGCTGCCAAGTAGCATTAGGAGACCACCCAAGCCATGACATCCCCAACAAGCCACAGCACCGAGAGCCCTCCCGAGCTCTCAGATGTGGGATCTGCAACTGGGGCATCTCACTTGTCAGAGCAGCAATTTGGGAAAGCGTTCACAGATGCAGATGGAGCTGAGTGGAAATCAGTGTCAAAGGGTAATTAGCTGCAGCAATGGCAGTCCTTCAGGTTGTGTCTGAGCTGTTCACTCAACAGCTCTGAGAGTCATAGCTCACCTGCTAAAAAAAAAATTAATTAAAAACTAGCACTTGAAACCCCGTGGTGTTGGTGGTGCTGGGACAGTTTGGGCACAGCTCAAACTCACATTTCTCAGTATTATAACCAGTTTTATAAAACATGCTCTAAAACACGTGAAGGCAGGACACCCGAGGGGAAAGAAACCTTCACGTGGCAGAGTGGGCTGCAAGAACACACGATAAAGGTCTGGGTTCAAGGATTTCTCAGTGTTTCCAGCAACTGACCTCACATAAGGACACTGCAGCACATGTGACTTCTATCACTAGAACACTGAAAATCAGTGAGCTTGAAAACCTTCCCCAAAGCAAAGAGGACGAGGAGAATTAGGCTTGGACTGGCGGCATCATCAACTTCAGTGCTTCAAATTAAATTCCACGCTGGCAAAGAATTACATTCCATCCTCATTCCCACTGATTAAAAATGTACCTAGATTTTACCTTTAAGTTTAAAAGTTAATTGAAATTCGTCTTGGGAGAATGACAGAAGTTGAAGATGTGGAGAGCAAAGCCTTTCTAGGGTGGCTGAGTCTCCCATCACAGACCTGGGCAGGCTGGGGGCTCCCACCAGCTGAGGTGGGTGACAGTCAGGGTGGGTGACAGGCGGGGTGGGTGACGGCTGGAATGTGTGACAGCTGGGGTGGGTGACAGCCCAGGTGGGTGACACTTGCTCTTCTGCAGCCTTTCCTGCAGGCAAAACAGAGCCTCCAGCCTCCTCAACTCCCTACAACTCCCCCCTGCCACCTCCCTGGGCTGTCCTGTGCGAGCCCCTTGTCCTGACTTGTCCTGCTCCACGATGTGTTGCTCCCCTCAGCAGCTCCTCTCGTACGTGCCCAGGCACTCACAGCTCAGCACTGAGTCACCCACAGCAGCAGCAGCGGGCTCAGGGCATCTCGTGCTCGCTTCCTTTGTTTATTCTCCCCATTACACAAAGCTGTAGGCAATCCCCATTTCCCCGGATAACGTCAGGCCAAAGCAAACGTGCCCCCGGGGGCTGCTCCGGGAGTGTTCCGAGATTCCCTGGCATGGCCGGCCGGGACGTGACTCTGGATGAGCCGAGGGAACGGCGCCGTGTCAGGGACCCTCTGTCCCCACAGCTGCTCTGGGCTCGGCCCCGTGAGGCCCAGCCCATCCCGAAGGGAGCCAGCTCATCCCTCAGCACACTCAGCCCCAGCTCCACTATTCCCTCAGTCCCCAGAATAGCAGTACTCCCACTCCAGGAAATTATGGATTTTCTTGAGCGTTACTGTGACCTTTTTAATTTCCATTCTGCCTTTAGCTGTCCCCTCCCCTACACTCCTTCTCTAAACAAATCTCAAAGCTGTACAAAGTGTTTCCTGTAAATAATACTCATCTGGCATGGACAAAGGGAAGAAAAAAACCCTTTTGCTTCTAGTTCCAACTTGCAGTCATCCCTCCAGTTTAACTTCCATCTGCTTGACCGGGAAGCAGGGAAGGCAGCACAGTGTTTGAGGGAAATGGAGGGGACAGTGACACGCTCTGGCCGTCAGATTTGAAGCTGAAATGAGAAGTTCAGGTCATGGAAATAACCGATACTGTGCTTCAAAGTGTGCAGTGCAGTGATTAATGTTGAAACTTGGGCAAAAACTTCCCAGTGAGCCCCTTCCCGCCCAGCACAGCCCACTGGTCTCACAAGTGTCACAGCACTGGACAAAACCTTTCCTTTCCCAGGCCCTGGCGCCATCCCCCATGGATCCAGGCCCTGCTCTGGAGATGACTGAATCCCCCTGAGGCTCACCTGAGCACAGACACAGCAGGCAGCAGCTTCCCAGGCAGCTGAGTCCCCCTCTGGAACACAAACCTTGAAAGGGTGCCTGGGCTGTCCTTGTCACCAGTCAGTCCCTGAGGCCACTGTGGGAACAGGCTGAGTCACCAGTGGCTGTGCTGCCTCTCCCCCGACCCCACTGCCCGAGTGATTCCACAGGGAGCAGGGCCTGCACAAGCACAGCTGATTTCCCGACCCTGCCAGGACCTGGCAGCAAGAGGAGCTCCTGGTGTGGTGTTAAACACTGGCATGGCCAGCTGGTGCCACCCCGAGGGACAGGTGTCCCCTCAGGTCACCTCTGCCTGTATTTTGTGAGCTCCCTGGCCTCACACGTCCATCCCACAGGTTAAATCCTCACATATCGCTGCAATACAAAGCCCTCTCCTCTTCCACAGATGTTTCCTTGGATTGGGATCACGCCTTGGGCAGCAAACCCCAGGACACCCCTCATGTGAAGCTGGCCTCACACAGAGCACCCTGCTCGCTGTCAGCACTGCTTTTGGGACAAAAATCATGTCCCTGCAGCATCTCACTGCCACCATGTCTCCCTGCTCAGCCCAGGTGGTCACAGGCAGAGGGTGGGTGTTTTGGGGAAGCAGAATTCACCCCACTGGGCCCCACAGGACCTTTCATTGTGTTCTGCAAATGTCTGCGTGTTGTGGTTTGTTATTTGTCTTTCTCCATAGGTTGGATTTCCTCGCTTCTCCAAACTGTTTTCGAACAGATGTGGGGATGTTTTTCCTACCTGGAGCAAAGCTCTACCCCTGCCCACACACACCACCAAGGCTGGAAACAGCAGAACACCCAACTAAACCCACCACACCCCCGACCCGGCCACCCCAGCACAGCTCGGTGCTGCCACAGGAGGGTTTTTCATAACAAGGTTCCATCAATCACCACGAGCCATCAGGAACATGTGATGGCGCATTTCTTTTACATCCCTGGCAATAAATTCTGTCAGCACGGGAGTAAAATAAAACAACTGTGCCTTTTGATTTGACTTCTCACGGTTCCACCTCAGGTTTTGCAGCAAGGAAGAGCTGAGGGAAGTCTGCCAGGACTGAGGCCAAGTGCCATCAACAGCTCTCGAGATCTGCTAAGCCACAGAAACCGACTGTGAGGCCCTGAAGGCAGCTGGGAACAGCCCGTCCAGGGATCAAGGTGCTCTCATCCCACAGAGGCTACAACAATCTGTAACACTCCAGAAAATTACAGGCTTTGCTACCACAGGAGAGGACAGGCGAATTAGAAATCTAATTCTCTGAAGAATATGACTTTTTCTTTTTAAAAGCAATCAGAAGAATGGTTCATTGTTTCAGGTATTAACTACACAGTGCAGACCTGGGCAATGCTGCCTGTTGGCCACAGTGTGGGTTTGGGAGCAGCACTGCTCCATTCTTGTGCCTTTTCC
Organism: Bombycilla garrulus; assembly: GCA_013400315.1. Lineage (NCBI taxonomy): Eukaryota > Metazoa > Chordata > Aves > Passeriformes > Bombycillidae > Bombycilla > Bombycilla garrulus. Next base: position 975,789 of record VXBU01019431.1, on the reverse strand, counting down.
TCTGCCACCCACCACACACCAGTCATCTTGAAATTCAGGGGTGTGGGGTGGGAAGGACATGCCTGCTTTTCCCTGGATCCCCACAACTCTGGACAAAGGTAGCTGCTCTCCTTGAGTGTCTCAGACAACAATCCCGGGGCACCAGGCAGTGGGAACATCAAAGGTCACTGTCCCACATGTGTGCAGCACCGGGGAAGTGGCTGAGCAGGGAACAGCACGATGTGCTGGAGCGAGTGGTTAAAAACAGCAAATAAATTTAGGGAGTTGGGGATGAAAACCCACCAGAGAAATGTGTGTATGTTGTGAATGTAAGCAGGCACCATGGCTGCTCCTCACTGGTTCAAAAATGTGGGAGATGGCTACGGACAAGTTGGAGATGTGGTTGTCCAAAACAGAGCAAGGTTTGCCATGCAGGAACAGCTTTTTTGTTTGTTATGGGGCTTAAAGCAAGGACGAGGAGCCGTGGGTGTTTGGTATCCACCAGCTTTCACGTGGATCTGAATGATGCAGATCATTCCTGGCAGCTGACCCAGCCAACCTGCAGAGCTTTCAGCATCCTGGAAATAATGCAAAGCCCTTTGTCTGTGCAGAAGCCTCCTGCTGTTCTGGGATTATCAAAAAAATAAAGTTCAGATTGTACCAAAATACAAGTTCAGTATTTTGTACCAAAATACTTGGTATTTTCACCAAAATACTTGGTATTTTCCTTCCAACACCAGGTAACAGCACCACCACAAACCCACACCAAGAGCAGCCTCCACAGCCTCAGCGGAGGGGCTGATGCTCCTGGGGAATCACTCCACGATGGCATGGCCAGCACCACCATCCTTCCCCTTCCTCTACTCCTGGGCTCCAAAACTCTCTCCTCACCTTTTTTTTCCCTTTCACATCCCCCTCACTCTCACCAGCCCAGCAATGCAAGTTTCAGGGAGTAAGAGCTAGCTGAGAAAACATGAGCTGAAAAACAATGGCTTTTTTTTCCTAATGTATTTCAAAACAAACTATTTTGAATTTCTGTTGCATACAACAATCTAAAATTAAATGAATATTTTTGTTGGATCCAAGTAGTATTTTTTCCTTCATGTTGCAGTTTGGCCAGCGAACTAGAAAAAAAATACAAAAAAAATCAGGTCTGAACAACTTTTTTCATTTTCCCCCAGCTCAGACACAGACGGTGCCAGGTCAGTGGGGGGAGATGGGGTCGGGGTCAGGAGCAAACAATGAGCTCTGCAGACACCGGGCCAGCCCCGCCCCAGCCAGCAGCTTTTGTGGCAGGGTGGTTAAAAGCCTCTGAGGGAATCACACCAGGTCTCTCTCACCCAGTATCAGCCTGAAAAACACCCAGGCTCTGTTCTCCAGCCTAGTTCAGAGCAGCCACAACCGGACATGGACCAAGGCCCCCCAACAGACAGAGCCTGGCCGGTCACAGTCCCTGAGGATTATCTGGAGGGGCCAGGTCCCTGCACTGCTGCTCCTCTGGGCTTTGCTGAGCCCCCTCACTGTGCTGGATGAGGACTCACGGTGGCACGTGTCCCCTTGCTGCCACCACAGCTCTCACCCAGCCCAGCCAGAGCTCCCGTGCTTCTCCTCCTCCCTGGGTGCAGTGAGCACAAACCAGAGCCCTGTGGGGGCACAAACCCCCCAGCATTGCCGGCCTTGGCTCAGATCCACAGGAGCCCTGCGGTGCCAGCTCCAAGGACACGATGGGGCTGGGCAGGAGGGGACCCTGGCACACCACAAACCAGCAATCACAAGACACAGGTGTTTCCCCAGAGCTTCCCAGCTGGGATGGGATCACAGAATGGTTTGGTTTGAAACGGACATCAAAGATTATCTCATTCCAATCCCTGCCATGGGATGCCTTCCCCAAGACCAGGCTGCTCAGAGGCTTGGGCACTTCCAGGGATGAGACAGCCGCAAATTCTCTAGACAGCACCAGCAAATCCAATTTGACTTCTATTCCATTTCCCATGTTTTATAGGGAATCATTTTATGAGTCACAATATGGGGAAATCCTCATTCAGTGATGGAATCACAGCTCTTGCTGATATTCCTGTAATTTTTCCTATAGCTTCGGCTCATATATGAAGAGTTATTTCTCCCTAAGTGCCTAAGCAATAAATTGGGAGTCTGCAGTTCAGATGAGGGTGGGTGACATATTACCACTACAAATAATTCTGGAGGTACTGTAATTCTGGTGATCCTTACTGTAGTGAGTGCCAGCATCTCACAAAAACCTGGAACTGAAACATTTCTTGGCCAAAACCACTCGCACCATCCTTGAAAATACCTGTAAACCATCATGTCATTTATCACAAATCCTGTCCCCATTGCTTCTTTGGCGATGCAATTGGGCTTGAGTAATGGAAAGTGAGAGTCAAAAAAATCCTGAAAAAGTAGTATTTCAGGGCAAGTTTGCCTTCAGCAACTGAAATAACAGACGTCCCCAAGACACACATGTGAAGCTGGCTTCAGTAGAAGTTATTGCTGTGTAAAATCCCTGTTTCACACTCTCCCCTCCTCCGCTGCCGCTGCCAGGAGTTCCAGGAACAAAAGCAGTGCCGGGATGAGCCACACGTGCCGTAGCTGTGGCACAAAGGTCTCCCTGAGCCTCTCTGCTCCTACGAGGTGAGGCAGTGCAAAGTAAACTCTTCATCCCGACCCGACCCATCGGCGTGCGCTCAGAAGTGGCAGCAGATGGGCTGGGATCGCCCTTGAAGTGCTTTAGGGAAGGTAAATCTTGCCTGGGGTGGGGAAGAGCCCGATAAGAGGAGAGCACTGCTGTGCCCATGGAGGAGGATGGAGCTGGAGGTTCAGCCCTGGGAAGTTAAGCAAGGTACTCCAGCTGGGTTCAGGGAGACCCAGTCCACAAAAGAGATGCAAAATATGCCAAAGAGGGACAAATCAGGCCAGACAGAAAAAGTACCTAGCCTCAAAAAGTGTTTAGCTGTTCATTTTTTTTCTTTGCCATCATTTTCAGGAGTTTCTCAACCAGGCACTGCCTTTCGAGCCTGCCAAGGGCTGTCAGCATCAGCTTTTGCAGCTGAGAAGTCACTTTGTCACATCACAGCTCCTGTAACAGACAGCAGAGAGCCCAGAGACTCTGCAGCACCCTGTACATCTACATCTTGGAGAAACAATCTGGATTCCCAGTGAAATCCCCCAGAGCGAGTGACCGCTGGTTTGTGAACACACCAGCCACGAGGGCTGGCTCACCTCACAGAGGTGGCAGCTCTCCAAGGTGGCCTCCCCAGTGCCATGGGTGATTCCTCCACTTTCTGCACAATAAATCGGGGAGATTTATTTGGTGCAGCACCCAAAACGAAGCCTTTGCAACCCAGAGCAGCTCAGCAGCGCTGCCTGTGCTCTTGGCAAGGTGCGATGTGTCTGTAAGGAGTGCAACTGTCCTGTTGCTTCCCACTAGTGTATTCTGGGCCTGGCAGTTCTGTTCTTTTTGTTTAAACAGCTGCACCAGGGAAATCTCACAGCAGTGTTTCCAAAATACAGCCTCAGCCCCTTTGAAACCAAGGCACTGCCCAGATGTCGTCTCAGCTGTAGCACCGAGTGTAGGAGGGTGTGGGCACCGAGCAGAGACAACCAGGGGCTCTGCAGGGCCCCAGCTCCACTCCACAACAACCACCCCAAAAAAGCCGTAAGGACCCTTGGCCTCACCTGCAAGGAGCCACAGCACCAGGTCACAGAGCTGGCAGCTTTTCTGTGGGACTGTTGTATCCAAACCTCTCCTTGCACTGCTCCTGCCTGCTCCAACCACCTCAGGAGGCCACAACAAATAACAGGTTTCCCTACACGCAGCGCACAACCATTAATACCCAATTTAATCCATTACCACATGCTAATCATCACACTCAGACTGTCTCGGTTCCCGGCATACAAACCCTAATAAACCCTCCCGGCAGCCCATTTAGCAACGCTAATGAGAGAAGAAAAATGTGCAAGAGAGAAACGTTGCTAATTAATTTTAACCATAAACAGGCAGCAGCATCACAGAGTGAATTTTCTGAGTAGAGCCAAACCCCCAGCTCCTGTGGCTCATGAGCTCAGCCCTGTGGCAATGATGTGGCTCAAGCGACCGGCAGCTGCCACCAGCACCCCTGAGGGGTGGCCAGACCCGTGGCTTGGAGGACTCTGTCATGATGACACCACGTCCCCACAATGGCCAGGGTGAAGCCAGGGCAGAACTTGGCTTGCAGAGCACAGAACCACAGGCTGGTGGCTGGAGCAGAGCAGAAATCAGCTGCAGAGCAAAGTCCAGCAGCTGGAGGAGCTGCCAGAGGCACCTGAGCTTTACGGGGTGAGCAGGGCACCCCTTAGAGGAGAGTTGTCCACTCTGTGGTGCACCAGGCACTTCCCAGGGCAGGAAATTCAGAGGAAACTCAGAGGAGTGACACCAGCCATGGCTGCACACTGTGTGTTAGCCGGGGAGGAAGGAGCACAGGGCACAACGCCCTCACCCCAAAGGGCAAGTCTGGCAAAGCTGGAGGGGGAGAAGGGAGAATGGAGTCCCCCAGCGCTGGGGGATCCCATCTCTTACACCCGGTCTGGAAATGCCTGCGGCCCCGAGGGCAGCCGGTGTCACGCACACACACAGCACCGTCCTGCTCCGCTGTCACGCTGCCGCTCGGCGCTGGATCGCACCCCGCGCTGGCACAGGTGCCCTCAGACAGCGAGATCCGTGCCCCCAGTGCCGGGTTCTGCCTCGAACGAGCTGCCTCGCTGCTTTTGCTTTGCTTTTTCAGCCTTTTCCACTTGTTCATACACAGTGAAACTGCTGCTCGCTCCTCCGCAGAGCGCTCGCAGCCAGGACGCATTGTGCACGTCGTACTTGGGGGATTTTTAACCTTTTTCTTTCCCCGGCACAGACACAAAGGGAGAGGCGAGAGGAGAGGGAGGCTCACCTGAGTACGAGGTTTTCTTCATGCCGTCGCTCCGGGCTGGGACATGGGAGCAGGGGCGAGGCCGGGTGGGGTGCGCGGTGCCGGGGGTGCCGCGATCCTTTTGTAGGCAGGGCCGGGGAGGGGACGCGCGCGGTGCCACCGCATCCGTGCGTGGCTCCGGCCGAGGGGCAGCCCGGCGCTGCCGGTGCTTAGCGCGCACCTTTCGCAGCCGCACACACCGGTGCGGGCTGTTCCAAGTCTGCTGGCGCGGGCAGGGGAAGAGCGGGGCTCGGCCTCCCCCGCGGCTGCACCTTACCCCCGCGGCACGCAAACCATCCCCGGGGCTCGGCCCTGCCCGCTCCCCGCCCTGCGAATCCCGGCGCGTTCAGCCGCCGCAGCAAAGGGAAGGGATGGAATTTCACGCCTCCAGCCCGGCGCACCCCATGGATTTGATTCAGCCCTTGGCTGCTGGAGCAGCTCAGGTCAGCGCTGCGCTCCCGTCTCTAGTTCAAAGTGCATCAGTGACCCGTGAAAACGCCTCTTTCCTCTCCAAACGCGCTCGGCCGGGGCTCATTCAAGGCTGCGAACCGAGCGATAGGGTTTGTGCAGGCTCACACCTCACTTGCTCTCTGCTGCGGGGGGGGCAGAGAGCCACGCACCCCAGAAACAGCCCCCAAACACCTCCCAGGTGTGAGGAAAAGGATTTTACTGCTCCTTGTGTGCCAGGAGGGCGAACATGCTCCGCATCGCTCCCCTGCGAGACGCGGGTTGGGCAATTAATTACACAAATGCAATCAGCCGGGGACATTACAAACACAGACCGGAAGAAAGTCACAGCTACTCTGAATTTGCTCTGAGGGCACAGGGCAGTGCAGGAGCTTGAACTGCTGGAGGAAGGGCCAGGCTGCTCTCAGGAGAAATTTCCACAGCCCCTCTGGTGCGTCACCCACACACAGAGGTGCAGAGTACAAGTCCTGTTCACATGAGAGAATTCCACCAGCTCTAAGGAAGGCATGGATTTCACAGGAAGGGCTTTCTGCTCTGTTTCAGACTCTTCCAGAGTAGGAAAAAAAGTTTTCTGTCCCCAGCCGTAACCCTGGCATTGCTCAGGGATAGAGAAAAGCAGTCGATGAGCTGGATTAAGAGGATACGGTCCTATCAGCATTTCTTACCATTTCTCAGCCATAGATTATCTCCTCTGTAACATCTGAGAACAAGGATTGTCTGAGTCTCTCTCTCCGGCTTTACTGCAAAACTGGAAGAGCTGGCTGAAGTCACTGGGGGATTCAGAGCTAAGCAGCCAGACTTTGCACTGGAACAGCTCAGGAGCACTCCACATTCCCAGGGCTGTAGCAACAACAACTACCCAGGGCAGCAGGACAGAGCTACATCGCTCTAGTGCAGGGTTCTGCAGGGGGGAGATGTTTGCAAAACCTGTCATCACCAAAACTTCCATCAAAAAAACCCTCTTGAACCACCAAAGGCTTGTTGCTTAATCAAGCACACATTTAAGGCAATAGTAATGATATATTACCCTTTCCACGGGTGCTTTGGAAATCATTAGTCACAATTCACGGAGGAGAAGCAATAGTGCAGGACTTGCCCCACCTTGTACACCAAAGTAAGGGCAAAGTCAGGAGGAGAACCCGCTCCTGGTCACTGACCCCACTGCTCTGCTCCTGCCTGCACCTCTCAGATGGGCACGGCTGTTTGACACAGAGCACTCACAGGGTCACACCTTACAGGAGTTCAAAAGGCAGCTTTCCCTTCTTGATTGTGGGGATGTGTGCACGTGTGCCTGCTTTAGTGTGCAATTACAGCTGCACATGTGTGCAATTTGACGTCCAGTCCTGTGTTAGTGTGACTACATGAGCAAAGGGTGTCCGTGCTGTGGGCACTGGGCTGCTGTGGTGGGAGCAGCTTGTTTGGAGCTGTGGCCGTTTGATCAGCTCCACTGCACAAACACAAACAACAGATTGTGGGGCAGGCGTCCTACTGCAGGGCCAAACAAACACGATGAGACAGAAAATGGCTGAAGGGATAATTTTCTGAAATACTCTCTGACAAAGAATCCTTTTCTCTGCCTGCCCGGCCTCAGAATTGCCCAGAGAATCAACCACTTGGCTCAGAAGGGCAGGTTAATGTTTAATACAATGCAGAGCTCACAGGCTTCAAATAGGTAAGTCATTTAGAGCTTTTTTTTTTTTTTTTTCCCTGCTCTTTTGTAAGTCAGTAAGGGAATTTACTGTTCCTGAAAGCAGGGATTTGGACTGGCTCAGGCAGGCTGGCTCAGCCTGGCTGCAGCTCTGGCAGGCTCTGTGTGAGCTTCACACCCTGCCACCCACACCTGTCCTGCCCCAGCCCCAACATCCCCCACCAAACACATCCCACCCTGGCACGGGGGCCAGCGCAGTGCTGGCAGGGCTCAGAGCTGGCCACCCTCCAGAGAGGCTGTGCTAGCCTCGCTCTGTCCCCAGCTCGGGGTGCCCAGTGACCTTTGGAGTGATGAGCCTGGACAGGCTGCTCCGAGCCCAGCGGCACCTGCAGCCACAGGGGCTGCACACGTTGCACCTCCTGCAGCAGCTGCTGAGCCTGGCCCAGCTGGGGTGCACTCAGCAGCTGGTTCTTCCTGCAACACCGTGTGTTGGGGTTGTTGCAGGCATGAAAAGCTTTGGCTGTGGTGCCTCGGAGTGGCTGCCTAGAGCAGGGGCCAGACAAGGTCAAGAGAATAAAGTGGGTGTTTATTAAAGGCCTACAACAGATGCACCTTGGGCAGTCAAAACCCTCCCAGAGTCTACACCCAAGATGGATGATGGGCACGAGTTTTTCAGACAGAAATAAGTTTGGTCCATTTACATATCAGGGGTTAATCCTCCAATTACAGCTTCAGGTAATGAAGTCATATTCCCACAGGTTGTCCCCCCTCAATTTACTTTTGTTTATACTGTTTAGGGCCTGAGGCTGTAGGGTGCCCTTGGATTTTAGGCCTAGAGGAATTGCTTTTTCTGACCAAAATGTGAAGACAGTAGCTAACACTCTATGGAGTTCAGAGTTATGCACTAACACAGTTCAGGATTTGAAAAATATAAAGGCTGAAATCTTAAGACACCAGCGGCAAGGGGTCTGTGCTGTCTCTCCCCCAGTATCCTCCTCCAGGGAGCCACGTTCCCCAGCATGTGGGGGTCCTGCTTGCAGAAACACAATTCCCCAAACTAAACAGAGCACTGTTCAGAGGAGGGAGAGACAAGCACGGCCAGCTCCACACTGTGGGCTGAGGCCGGCAGCCAGAGGCCCAGGAAAGGGTCAGAGGGAGAGAGAGAACAGCAGAGGCAGCAGCACCCAGAAATGCACACTGGAGTGAGGAGGAAAGGGTACAAGTAAGCAAAGGCTGAGCCCCATGGAAAAAAAAATGATTACAAGGAGTCACACAAATGTCCTGAGACATTTGGGAATGCTGGCAGTGTCACTGCTTCCCTGACTGACTCATTCAATCTCTCTGACCCAGCTCCTCTCAAAAAAGGAGCAGCATGGAATTTCCCCAGGGAGAGGTGTGGTGAGGCTCAGGGTACCTGGGCTTCCAAGGCATTGACTGGTGGGCAGAAGTGGCTGTCATGGAGAGAACAGAACTCCCTGGGTGTCCAACAACAAGGAGAAGCAGGAATTTACACTGCAAAGACCTGTCCATGTGCAGCAGAGCAGACCTGAGCTTGGGGAACAGCATCTCCGGCTGACACAGGGGTAGAACCTCAGGAGTCAGGACTGAAAATCCCTCCCATCTTCCGCTCCAGCTCTGTTTGCTTCACAAATGATCCTCCAGGCTCCTTTCCTGACCAGTTTGTGGCTGTAATGCTGGAGAGGACATGCAGAGGGCTTTTCCATCCTGCCCTGCCCCAGCAGCCCAGGGCCCAGTGCTGGCCAAGCTGAGCAGGAGGGGAAGGGAGGCCCTGCACTCTGGCCTGGGGATCCCTGCAAAACCCAGCGTGGAGAGCCCCTGCAGTCAAGGGAAAGGAAGCAGGAGACCAGCACACAGGAGATGAGACCTTGTGGGGTTTGCTAAGACAGGGCTGCCCTGGTGGGTATCGAGGAAGGCTTTGGGCACTGCTGCATGCGCAAGAGGACCTGATTCAGCCCAGGATCCAAAGACTGGGATTCACTGAGCCAGCAGAAAGCACCAGGAGTGCAATCATCCCACTGGATGTGCTCACTGCCACTGGAGGAACTCCATGCCAGCAGTCTGGCTGCTGGTGGCACAGCTCAGCCCATGCTCTGTGCCCTTGGAAGGGCACAATTCCCATTGTCCGTGCCAAACTCCCGTTGTTGGGGCCCAGGACAGCGAGACGCTTGTGAGAAAGGACAAAAGCCTGGCAATCAGCACTGGATACTGGCAGAATCTGCCCTTCTCTCTGCCACTTTCCTGAGGAAATTAAACTCCTATGGCACCTCTGATGGCTCTCCCTTTCCCCTGCAGCCCCAGCAGAGCACTCACCCACACAATGCACCTCTTGTGCCAGTCAGTTAATCCATACAGTGCACTGCTTACTTACATTCATTATCCTCATTTAGTTATTTAAAAAAACAAACACATATTTTCATTTTTAGCAGCCCTGACAAAGGGTTATCCAAACTGGGATTAAAACTCTGGGCTGTCTAACTTGTTGCTGCCTAACTTTTCAGCTGTAGGAATGTTGGCTCTCCAAGCTCAGTGGAGCCTTATAAAAACATACCTGCCCAGATCTTGGAGAGGGAGATAGGGATCAGCCCGATGATCAAAGCTCCTGATAGCATTCCTGGATCATACAGGCTGTTCATGCAGAGGTCTGCAGGACTGATTGCCAGTGACCTGGAACTGCTTTCTGCAGCACTTGGGGATAATTCAGTGGAATTCACATCCAAAAATCCTCCAAGCCCTGACTTCATCTGTAGGCACAGATGAATCATGATGTGGCTGCTGTGATGCAGCAGCCTGACTCTCAAGCTTGCAATTAGGAAATCAGGGGTAGGTTTATGGAGTGCATTTGGGGTGACCTGTTATTCATGAGCACCAAACCCACTGAACATGGAGGGGGTGGTGGGATGTGTGTGAAAGCAGCTCAGGTCCACATGGATGGGGAATAATCTCCTACTGGAAATCATGGCTGAGCTCTCAGCTAAACTTACCACATGAACAGGCCTGTTTTCCTGTCCTCAGTGTCACCGGGGCAGTGTGGCCACCTGTAAGTCCCTGTGTCCCCAAATGTCTGTGCAAACCCAACTGCCAAACCCAGGGTGGCTAAACACAAACAACAGCAATGGCACAAGCCACCACCACTGCTAAAACTTGCCACAGTCCAGTCTTGAGTCACATTTTCTTGCCACTGGCCAGGATTTCACGCAGCTCTCTCCTCTTCTTGCTCCACAGTAGGAAAACACAGATGTTCAGCCTGTCAGCATCGAGCCACAATGCTCAGATGCAGGAGGCCAGGCAGCTGTGGTGACATAAACTCACTCTCTCTCTGCTTTTTCCAAAGGTTGATTCATTTGCTAAGGACACAGCACAGCCAGGCTCTCTGTGGTAACTGCGTATAGTTAAGAGGTAAATAATTCAGCTGTGTGCTTCCTAACTTTTTTCCCTGTGATTCCATCTGGCAACAAAGCACCAAAACCCCACAGCACTAAAGGATCATCGGGTATGATCCCATGGTCAGGCTGCTCTTGTTGGGGTGATGGTTATGGTAAGGAAGCAAATAACTTAATGAAGCAATTACTTGTATCAAATCAGCAGGTTCTGTTCTTTTCTTCTGCCTTAATTACAAGGAACCAGGAAGAATGCCCAATTACTCAGGGCAGAATTTCATTACCAAACAAGATAACATCTGCTCAACCACAAGGTACATCAGATGGCCATTTTCATAGAGTGGTTAGGGAAGAGAATACTTCAACCTGAAATTAAAGTTGAAGAGGGCATTAACAGACAGCAAAATAAAAATTAAAGGCAGTAGTCAATGCCCATTCAATAGAAGAAAAATCCCTGAATGTAAGGGAAGTCTGAATAAAGGGTCAAAAGTATTTTCCATTTTCAATAGCTCCGGTTTCTGAAAACAAAACTCTTCAAGGTGGCTCATGAGCTGACCCACATGAATACATCCCCACCCCCCTCCAAGAATCATTGTAAAATCCCTGAGCTGCTTTCAGAACTGCCAGCTAAGCACTTCAGAATCTAACTGCAAGTCTGAAAAACAAAAGCAGGTCAAAGTCAAACTCTCAAATCCCTCACAGCTTAATCCATTTTTCACAAAAAGAAAAAAAAAGAACCCTGGTTTATGGCTTTTATGATCAGAGTTTGAGCAGAAACTACAGGAATTAAGCAACAACCTCAGCTTTGTATCAGTCATGTCCTTCCAAAGCGGTGCAGAAGGGATCTGGATTTTACTTGCCACCAGGTGAGAGGATCCCGAATTTTCATCCAGCATCACACCTGACCCAGGGCAGGGCCTTGGTGCCTGAACTCCCTGGTGCATTTCCACAGGTGCGACTTAGAGAAGTGAATATGCACCCCTGGGGAAAGGGGGAAAGGGGAGCAGAGGCGCAGTGCTGAGCCCTGAAAAGCCAGGCCTGCTGGTGCTGCGCAGGCAGGAGGCACAGCACGTGGGGGAGAGGGACCACACAGCAGCTCCCCTGACCTCCTCAGCAGCACCAACCAGTCTGGCTGCAGGCTGAGCACGTGCCAACAAGCCAGGCACGACTGTTTGGCTGCTCCTTGCCTGTGCAGAGGCACCCCTGGGTAGGCAGGGAATGGCACAGTCATGCTGCAAGCTCTGCTTAACTGTGCCTGCCGTGATTCCCAAACCCAGCCCTGAACGCAGCTCCCAGCCCTGTGAGAGTGATTCAGAGCATATTCCTGCATGACCTTACACGTTTGCCTCCCCTGTCTGCAAGCCAGAGGCACGAGGTGCTCCCTCCCTGACAGCTCCTGATGGAACAGCAGCCCCAAATGCAGAAGGGGCTCTGCCTTGTCTCTCGCAGGGAGAACGCTGGACTGGAGCCATGGGGCCTGCTAGAACTGGGAAAGGGGAGCAAGGAACTGGAAAACAGAATCAACAATTAAAGAGCCCACTGAAAATGTGGATAAAGGAAAACCACTGAAGGATCAACCAGAGTCTGCCTATAATCACTAGCAAAGCAATTACAGAATTAGGGATGATTTATAACAGACTGAAGGGCTGGATACTTGGCACGTGCTATGGAAAAGCTGTAAGGAGGGAATTCTGTATGCTGGCACCAGGCTCAGGAGCCACAAGTGATGCAGCCTCAGCAGTTCTGTCCTTTACAGAGCAAACTTGGATGTCTTTTCTTATAGCTCTCAGCTTCCAGCTATAATTTGGTCCAGCCATGGATTCCAAGTTTTAAAAATCAAAACAAACAAAATTTAGTTATGCAGAAGGTTGAAAAAATATGAGGCATGATTAATAATAGCCACTGTTTCCTCAGTGCTGTAACACTTCCAGCCAGCACTGGGAGCTCTTTTGGGAGGAAATTACTATTGTGCAGCTTTACAGGTGGGGAAACTGAGACACAAAAGGGCTGCAGAAAGCAGCTGGTTTAGCCCAGCTTTGGAGTTGTAGTCCTAGACTTTTGTTATACATAAAACTCTGAATATTGCTGGAAACTGGGGCAGGTTGATCTGTGATATACTGTCACCCAGCATCAGCCTTCACTTGTGTCTCTGCCTTGCTTGCTAAGGACATAATTCCACTGTTATTTTCTCTTTCCTTGCACTGGCACAGCTTCATTCCTCATTGCTCTTTATCTTCCATCTATGTCATTTAATCCAGAATTTCAAAGGATGATTTTACCATCAACCAGCAGCAGCTAAAGTACGTGACCAAGACTTAGGAGAGCGGAGAAACAAAACCCAAACTCATTTCCAATCAACTCACGCATGAACAACAAGCCCCAAGCTGAGAAATCCAAGATTTCCAAATTAGTTGGGTACAAATTCCTTTGGAAAGCTCCAGAAAGCTCCAGGGGATTCTCCCACTGACAGTGAAAGGAGCAAACCTAAAAGACAGAGGAGTTGCAACAGGCAGTGGCTTTAAGGGTAAAACTCAACTTCATTTGAAGCTCTGCTGTGCCAGTAAGGAAGCAGCCAGGGCTGCCTTCACACCCAGCTCAGAGTGATCGATCACCATGAATCATCCCTTGAGAGAGGAGCAGGGAGGTGATTTAAACACTGAAACATGCCTGCTGCTGTTCAGCAGGTACCTGCATGACTGGGCTCACATACCCACCGCAGAGGGACTTCAAACAGGCTGGGGAGGCAGCGAGGGACAGTGCAGAGCACAGCTCAAATCCATGTTCCTGCCCAGACCCTCTGAGCCCCCACAGGGGACAATCCCAGCCTTGCTACTGGAGAAGTACTTTAGAGCCTGAATATGTATTTTCATCTTGTGTATTTCTTTAAAATAGCCTCATCTTATGAGTTTCTTGAAAATACCTCTCAAACTGTGGGGTTGTTTTTGTGCTGACACTCACATGGTGCAGACAGGCCCTGTAAGGCAGCACCAGACAGAAAATACAGCCACACAAAAAAGCAAAGCTGCCTCTCACCTCACTGAGGGAGGGACAAGCATTAAGGGCAACTGAGCAAACAGAGCGGTGGTTTGAGTCCAGTTCTGTACAAACTGGCAGGGACTGCAGAATGATGCAGGGAAACTACTGCCCAAAAACAACAGAGGGCCGTGGTGTCAGCCCAGCCCCTCAGCCCTGCCAAAACAAGCCAAGCAGCATCAGAGGCTGCTGCCAGTGTTTTGGGGGGCTTTGAGGAGTCAGCTGGGGCTCAGGCTGGGGCATGAATGGTTTCCCAACAGAAATGATTCAGAGTCTGGAGCAGTTTCAGGAGGAGCAGGCTGGTGCCAGGAGCTTTGTGAATGTAGCAGCAAGGAATGCTTCCTCCCTCCTCATCCCCCGGCCTCCTGGCTGTCCCGGGACCAGGCCGCGCAGAACCACTCTGTGGAAAAAGCTCTGCTAAATCATGGCTTGTGATCCAGAAACCCCAGGGGGGATCTGGCCTCCATTTCCTCACAGGCTGTGAAGGGAAACTCCTCAGAGTGGCTGCAGAAAGACTCACCTGCTGGGAGGGTCGAGGCTCCAAAAACCCCTCACCTCACCCATGGCCAAAGGCAAACAGCTCTGCTCTGAGGAGGGGAGAAACAGGAACTATAAAACGAGGTATTAAAAGCCCTAGTGCAAAAGCCTTCCTGCTACTGCTGTGTTTAACAGCTCACATTCCCAAGGGGAGCAGGGACTGAGAGCAGCCAGACCCTGGAGGGTTCCCATCCCCTGCCAGCTCCCAGCCTGGCACAGCTGCTGCCCTCACCCCCCTGTGGCCCTGTCTGATGGAGTAATTTTCACTCAGGTGCTTGTTCCTGCCTTGCCCTCCCCTCGCTCAGGTGCTGTCCCACTGACACAGCTCAGTGTTGTAGTGATTGTCCAAGTGCTTTAACTCATTTAACTCTGCAGCCATCATCACAGGCAGCTCCTTTTCCAGTGAGGTCCTTGTGTGCACTGAAGTCAACTACAAACATCATCTTTTTGCCCTTCCTTTTTTTTCCCTCTAAGATTGAAACTACAGAACGTAACTAGATGTGCATCCACCTGGCCATGACTTTCAGGCATCATCTCTGAACAGAGTACCTCAGAATTCTGAGTATAAACACTGTCTGTAAATACTGTCTTGGAGAGGAGAAAAGCAGTGAAAAGTAACAGTTTAACTAAACTGTTTTGAGATGCAGCTTCAGGATAGTGTTATGGCAAAAATACCTCACTTTCCAATTTTCCCTCACTGATCTGAGCACTGGTGGATTCAGTTCTCCTACTTCCCCCTTCAGTCAGCTCATGAGTAGAAAACAAATGGATGCACCAGGTAAATAATTCTTCCTGAAGCGCTCAGCAGATTCTGATATCCCCAGGACATCTCCACAGCCACCTGCAGGACCAAACCCTTCAAGTCTTACTTGTACTGCTTGGTCTTCTTGGCCATAGGAGTTTTCCGAGAGAGTCACACCCAGGGCCCAGTGCTGTGACACGAAATACAGGCTTTTGATACAAAATACAGGCTTTTGTGCAGAAATTTTAGCAGTCACCAGGTGGAGCTGTTCCCAATTGTATTTCCTTTTCTATAATTTTTTTCTATCATGAAGAAACATGGGGAAGACAGCCAGCAGTGTGATGCCTGTCTTTGGAGAGGTCGAGCATAAATCAGTCTGATCCCTGTCTGAATAGAGCCATTCTCCAGCTGCTGCTTCCAAGCCATGCACAAGGAGAAGAACACACAACTATAAACGTATTTCTCCTTCCATTAAAGCCAAAACAATTTTATAATAATTAGTAGTAGCAGCACACGACTAATGCCTCACAGCCCACCATTCTGATTCAAGAATTAGAGGTTGTTGATACCCACAGCCCTCAGCAGCGTGGTTCCAACCTGGAGGTTTTGAGGAGCAAATATGTCTTGCCGCTGAGCCATGCCCATTTCACTGGCACTTCAACTTATCTAACCACAGGAGCAGCTTGGCCAATGACAAATTACACTGTTTATACAATTAACAGTCTTGGATGAGCATATCTGTTCCCAGAAACCATGAGCACTTACAAAGCCGTCTTTTTACAGCAAGGAAGAAAGCCAATGCAAAAGCGGAGCATGTGGCTGCCAGTTATAATTGAAATCATTTTAATAATTCATGCTTCATTACCTTGCCACATGGCAGTTCAAAGACCATCTCCTAATCCTTTAACCCTTCTCTCCTGCGTCCTTTGGTTTGGTTTCTTAGTTTAATCAGCGAAGAAACAAAACGGGGAATGCTCATCAGCACTTGCCCATGGGGACAAAACCCAATGGGGGCTGGTGAGTCTAAGATCTTAATCCCCTTCCTCCTGCCCCCCTCAGTTTCCTGATCTCTCACTGCCAACTGAAATAGTAAAAAAATTAATAAACTATCTATTAGATATGCCAAGCTGTTGGCTGAAGCTGGGATTGCTTTATGGTGTGTCTTGGTACAGCACTAAGGACAGGGGGAGCTCTTGTTATTTAGCAGCTTTATATGGCCAGGTAAGAATTGCTGGAAGCAATTGTATCCTTTATTCTCTAATATCCCCTAGAATTTTTCCAGCTTTGAGTTGTCCTCTGGGTAGTCAGTCCCACAGCCATGCCCTTTCTCCTTAGCAGAACTGCAATTTGAAAGGCAGGATGCCAGAACATAATATTTTTTTAATGGTTTTGAAGCTTCTTTGTTGCCCCTTTGGCCACTGAGGGAGAGAGCACCTGATATCTATTTACTCTTCCAGCACTACGTGGGCAGATCGCAAACAATAAAGTAAGATCTAATGTTATTTATGGCTGCAAGTATGGTCCTGTTCTCTCATGAAAAGGAAATAACCTTGTAAAAACACATTCATTTTAAGCACAGTGTGTATTTACACACAGGAAGGGTCCCTCCTTCACCAGTTCAGCTCAATGTGGATGGGGGAACCAAACCACGTACACACAAACATGCAACAACACGTGCAAAATAAGAGTGCCAGCAGGAGGTTTCAACAGCAGCGGAGCCTATCATTCTATCATTTGTAACTTATTACTCAATGTGTTCCAGCAGGCAGGTACACAGAGCTGGAGATAAGCCCAGCCTAGTGAAAGCTGTAGCACAAGGAGCAGCACAAGATCTGGGCTGTTGTCACCTCTCCTCCAGCACCCAGAGTTGAGCCCTGAGCCTCCAACATGGCACAAACCCCATCTCCTGAGCAGCTGACAACAAACCCTCCCTGCACCTCCATCTCCTCAGCAGCTGACAACAAACCCTCCCTGCACCTCCATCTCCTGAGCAGCTGACAAACCCTCCCTGCACCTCCATCTCCTGAGCAGCTGACAAACCTTCCCTGCACCTCCATCTCCTCAGCAGGTGACAAACCTTCCCTGCACCTCCATCTCCTGAGCAGCTAATAACAAACCCTCCCTGCACCTCCATCTCCTCAGCAGATGACAAACCTTCCCTGCACCTCCATCTCCTCAGCAGTTGACAAACCTTCCCTGCACCTCCATCTCCTCAGCAGCTGACAACAAACCCTCCCTGCACCTCCATCTCCTCAGCAGCTGACAACAAACCTTCCCTGCACCTCCATCTCCTCAGCGGCTGACAAACCTTCCTGCTGCAGCTCCCACCTGCACCTCCATCTCCACACAGGGAAGACGTGGACAGAGCCCTCAGGCTCCAGCTGCAGAAGTTGATATGCCCACTGTTTTTGAGTTGGTGTCTTGGGGACCAAAGCCAGCACAAGATCACCTTGGGGAAGGTTTCAAATACACACAGAAATCAAACTCAAGGCATGGAAAGCTGCCCAGCTCCAGTGGCATTAGAAGAAGAGATTTATGCTGTTTTTTAAGTCTGTCACAAAGGTTTTTCTGTTGTACATGGAGCCATTCCCACCTGCACCAGGCAGAGGGGATGACTCACCTGCTCCCTGTATGAAGTGCTTATCAGAGGAGCTGCTGTGCCTGTGGATGGTCTGGATTAGAGTGTGTGGGGAGTCCCTGGTGCCCTTTTCCTGGCTGGATGAATGGCTAGCAAGAAAAGGGATCTTTGCAGGGAATTTATTAAGCAGCCCGAGCAGCACTCCAGAAGCTGCACGTTACCTTTGAAGCCCTAAAATAAAATCTATTGACAGATCACTCTACCTGCAGGGAGAGGACAAAGGTGATCAAACACAGGTTTCTTTAACGGATAAGCTCTGAGCCAAAGCTCTCTCTCCATTTAACAGGGAAAGGAGTACAATGAGTGTGACTCATGGCAGAGCTGTGAGGGTGATGTGCTGCCCACGGCAGGATGCTCAGCTGATGAGGCCATTTCAACCATTACACCCCATCCAATATGTCATGCTGCTCTTAAATGTTGCAGAACCAAGGTGCCCAGGTGGGTTTTTGCCCTCAGAATGTCGATAAGAATTCTTAATTCCCCTTTTCTATCACTACTTACATTAACGAGCACTGCCCAGTGACAAAAAAATGTTAAGGATTTCAAGTACCATCAAATTGGATTTTCCAGTTTGTAGGAGAGGAAAAGTAAAGGTCACAGTGATCATTACGGCTGTCTTCTTATTCAAAGCAGAGCACTTTAGAGAAGAGTTTGGCCTCACTTCTAATCAGCATTCAGTACTGAAGAGCTTGGGGCTCTTCTGGTCTGGGCACAGGGCCAGAGAGTGACTCTGAACAGAAAAAGTAAGCAAAGTCTACTCTAATATCACCGAGCAAACCAGGTGAAATACAAAAAAAAAAAAAAAGTCCATTAAAGCGCAAAGCTCTAATTCAGTTTTCTGAATTTCAGTTCCTTTCCCCATAACAAGATTAGGAATTACAGTAAAACAGGCAAGACACTGATCTTGTGTTTGGTGTTTAAGGAGGATAAAAATGGTGCCTTGGAGCTCCTTGTTTAAGGAGGATAAAAATGGTGCTGCCAACACACAGCAGATCTCAAAGGATCAGAACAGAGCTGTGGATCATGGAAGGAATCAGAGAAGTCCAAGAATTTGCCACAGCCATGTTCTGGACTGCTCTGAAAGATTACCTGCTCCCAAATTCATCCTCTCCGAGAGCTGGCTGCTGATCCCTTCTCAATTCCCAGGCACACTGCACCCTTCAGTCTCCATCCAGATTTTACAGCTGAATCTCCTCCAGCTCTTCCCTTCCAAAGCCCTGTTAAAGTCTTTTAAGGGATCCCAAGCATCATCCAGCTGAACACAAAGGAAGAAAGCTGACCATGTCTCTCCTCCCTCCCTGGCCATCCCTTCCAGCCACGCTGCCAACTTCCAGCACATCCTGACCGTATATTTAGTCTGCAGTAATTTGCTTTGCATTGTCTTGTGCGGGGTCCAAGCGCAGGAATTACATATCCAGTGAGGCATCCAGACTCTGGGAAACCCTGGAGTTCTGGAGACTGAACTCCTCATGCTGCTGCCAGAGGTTGAGAGACCTCATGGTCCAGAGCACCACAGCGACTCAGAGGAGCTGAATGGCAGCTCAGAGAGACAATCCCAAATCCCTGTCTGTGCCATTAAACTGATTCAGGGAAGGGATCAGGGCTGTGGGCACTGGGGGAGGGTCCTTGGCAGTCCTACCTGCCAGGGCAGTCATGGACACCTCATGGCAGAGAGGCTGAGGCACAAGAGCCACCACAGCATCCTTAAAATGGCAAAAAACCTGCAACTGGCAAAAAACCATCTCCAACTCAGGCTCTTTCAGTTTGTTTATAAGGAAAGATTGGGTGGGGGAATTTGGTTGGATAGAAAACACTTGGCGGCCAATGGCTGTGAGACACCTCCTCCTCAGGAACCCAAACCTTCTCATCTGTCACCTTTAAAGGAGACAAAGCTCCTCTGTAACTGAACATCTGGGCCAAGCAGTGTCACAGACTAAGCCTGGAGCTGAACCTGTCAGACCAAAGCAGATCAAGAGCCTTGAGGAAGCCCCTCAGTGACCCAGCAGAGGCAGGGCTGCACCGAGGCTCCAGAGCAGTTCAGGGAGATGGGAGAGGCTGGCACAGCAGGGTGGAGCACGGCATTCACCTCCTGAGTACCCCAGGAGCAGGCCAGATGTAACCAACACCTCCAGAGCTGAGCATAAATCTCTTCTAAAAAGTGGAGATTCAGGGGCTGTTTAGACTGACCCGTGTCCCCATTCCAAGCTGGAGGTGCAAGTAGGGTGGAAGTGAGAAGCGGAGCCATCACTGCCCGCAGTCCCTAAGGTTTCCAGATTTCCACCCCTGAAGCAGCACCCTGCAGGTGAGCCCGGCCTGGGCAGAGCAAGCTCTGATGTGCAGGAACAGGATGTTCATCCTGGAGAGAGCTCCTCTCTCAACACTGCTCTGTGCACAATGGGGAATCCTAATCCCTGCCTGGGGTAGAAACAGCTTCTTTCACTCTGTTTTCATCAACCATTCACTGGTGGCACAATCAACACCAGGACTCCAGGCGATTGTGCCCCGCAGGTGAGATGAGCTGGAGGAATTATCAGAACCCACCACAGACACGGCACCTGCTTGGATCCCTGAAAACATGTAAGCAAAGGGGCTTTCACGAGGGTGTTGGTGGTTTTGGGAAGTGCTGGAACAAGCTGCTGGTCAGATGAAATGGTTCTGTGTCTGCCCAGAGGTAGCACGTCCTGGTGCCCGCCCAGCTCCAGCACCAGGATGCAACGCCAAGCAGGAGCAAGGATAACCTTGCCGTGGAAGGGAAAACTAAACGTGGTAATTTTCTCTCCAGAGCACCTTCCCCTGCCAGCCCCTTCACTCTTCAACACACAGAAATTCCTGAGGAAATACCACCCTCTTGTGTCCAAAGTGGAGCGAGCAAGAAACGCTCCAAAAGTGGAAAATGAAGGCATCCACATCACCACAGCTGCACGGTGGCCATTGGGGTCACAGTTCCCGAGTCTAGAGAAGTGGTCTCCAAACTGAGGGCAAGGATGAGGGAGCTGCCCTCCAGAGCTCCTGCAGAAAGGGTTGTGCTCTGCCGTTACAGGTTTGAATTCAACAATCAAGGATCACAGTCCCACTTCTCTTGGGATTTTATGAGCTGTGGAAGGTGAAAAGCAGTGATTCCATGCACACACAAGTCAAATGACACGGATATTAATTAACCTTGCATACTAGCTTAGCACTGAGAGACCTTCATGGCTCTCACTTGCTCCTGGCATCAGCCTGCCCAGCTGGAACCACGAACCAGGGAGGGATGCCTGCAGAGGAATTAAATATTCATACGTCTGCTGTTGCCAGTGCTCTGCTACAAACAGTTAAACTTTTACCAAAATCTACCTGGGACATTTCTGGGCTTTGCCTCCAAGAACCTGAGACACTCTGGAGCTGCACCGGCTCTGGATGAGAAGGGGGATTTGCCAAGGTGCAGCCCTGTGAGCTAAACTGGGCTTTCACTTTTAACTGAGATGTTAATCTGCCCCTCAGACCCCACTTCAGACATAAGCTGTCACTACCAACCACAATTTCATGCTCTTTCTCATGCTTACTTCATCCTTGGCAAAAAAAAAAAAAAAATAAAAAAAAATCTGCAAACATTGAGTGAGACAATCTGCCTCTGAGTGAGGCAAACCTGTTTTCCATAGTGAAAGTTTTTCTGTTTTCCTTCCTCCCAAGCAGGTCCAGGGCAGTTTCTCCTGGGCTCTGCAGCAGTGGCACTGGATGCACTGTGAGCTGGTCTCAGTAACCCTGGCACTGCTCACACCAACATCTCACACTTCTGCATGTGCATTTGATTTTTGGGGGCTTTTTTTTTTGTTTGTGTCTTTGGGGGTTTTTTGGTTATTTTTGGGGAGGTGGGGAAGTGATTTACTGTCTTTTTTGTTGGCTTTTTTGTTTGTTTGTTTGGGTTTTAAAATTTATTTTGTGGTTTGTTTGTTTGGTTTTGCTTTTGCCCATGGCCATTTTAACATCTCTCATGCAGCACTAATTATGACAGCAACCCTACACACAGGATTGTCATATCTTCCAAAGGTTTTGGTTACTCCATTTGTTTTGTTCGGCTCACTTGCAGCCAGGGTAAAAATATTTCCCACTGTCCCATCCAAGCTCAGCTTGTTCATTCCAAAGTGCCAGCTTCCCTTTCATCCCCCTGCAAATTTCTGTCCTTCTCCTACATGGTCTTAAAAAGCCACAAGCACACAAGCAGGTTAGCTTGGGGAAAAAATAAATGATAAATAGCAATAAAATAGCCAACTGCAGGCATGAGATCCACAATGTGTTTGTCATTTAGATTTAATCAAAATGTTAATAGGCATTCAATGTTATTTGAGAATTTCAGATGTATTTAATACGAGAGGATTTGCATATCTACCACTGAGTTTTTAATCCTTGATAAATGTGTAGAATAATCAATTATTCAATGAACATACAGGAGTTGGCTGATTAAATCTCAATTATAAAGGCAAGACTTACCCACTCTATTTATTATGACTGTTCTCTCAGCATTGCCTAATTAAGCCATATTTGATTATGGGGTGAACAACATTTATTGCAGATATTGTGGCTCTGTAATTGATGCATATCTGTGGCCTGGCTGTTAAGCCCTAATAAATACATTTTAAACAGCTAATTATTTAATTAACAACACTCTTGCAAGCTCAGTGTAACCCATTCTGCAGCCCTGCTGTGAAAGCCCTGATGGGAATGAAGGCTCTGGAAGCTGCTGCAGTGTTTTCACCTCTCTGTCCATGTGCCAGCCTTGCTGGGATGCTCCCAGCTCTGCCTCCAGTGCTCTGAAAAGAGGCTCCACCACAAGGCTTGGGATCCACCAGTCCAAACTGGTCTTTGCAGCGTGGACATTGACACTGAACTGCTGTTTATCTGTCACAGTCCAGCGAGAGGAACAGCCACTAGCAGGGGATGCTGTGGTTTTGTTTGTAGGACACATCCAGCTCCTTTTATTTATAATTTTTTTCCTTTAGTCTTGTGCTGCCAACATGCTGCTCCTCCAGCAGGTTTTAGAAGCAGCCTCACAGGTTCACTCCCACCTAGAAGGCAAATGAAGATCAGCAAGATGAAAGCACAATTCAATGATATTACATATTCAGTCACATCTTCTGAGTTTTATTTTCTCACCCATTTCTTGAAAGTTTGACAAAACCTTCCAAGTCAAGCAATTTCCAGTCCCTACTTGGCCCAGAGGCAGCTCTGTGCTGGTCCCCCCTTCAATTAACTCCAGTTAACAAAAGAGGCAAAAACACAAGAGATTTTTAGCTCTTCCACAGCCGGAGCCCTTCTGCAGGAGATTTTGGACATCACCAGCTGTCTACAGTTCAGTTTCGCTCCCAGTTCAGCAACTGGAGATGTACAAAAAAGAAGAGCGCCACAGTGTGCCCAAGATTTGTTTATTTTCCCTCAGCTCTGAGAATTTAACTCCTCTTCCTTGCTGAGACTCTGGTACCAGAAACTCTGCCACAGAAACAGAGAAAATGGAAAGGAAAGGGTCTGTGTGAGCTCTTCCTGGATAAACACAGACATCCACAGCTCCCAAATACCCACACCAGGTAGGCTGGTAGGAGTTTAATGGCATTGCTGGAGCTCAGCAGCTCTGTGACTCTCTGGTGCTTTTCTGCAGTGTTTGAAGATGTCTAAGCCACTGATTTTTCCTGTGATTTAAAATGAGCATTGCTCTAAGTTTTCATTTTCTTCAGATCAAATCATTCAACCTGCTCTAACTACCCAGCACTAAAAGCACTTGCTAGCTCATATTTTTTTAAACATGTTTGCTAATCTGAAGCAAGATTTGCTAATGCAAACCTGGTGGGGTGTAATTGCAGCAGACACCAACACAAGCAGAAGAAGTTAGAAGGATTTTTGCTAAGAACTACAGAAACAACGCCAAAGCTCCTCAGAGAGCCAGCAAAGTGAGCCTGCTGCCTTTCCCAGGCAGGATTCCTCCTAGCAAGGGATCTTGCAAAATGCAATAATTGAATTAACCATCTGTTTATTATCAGAGAATTATAGAATTATATGCTTCAGGGCTTTCTTCTCCTAGAAGCCAGAAATGGTGAAAAACAATTAAAAAAAAAATAAATTAAAAAAACCCACAAATAAACCTGAAAAGCTGAATGCAAAGCACCACAGTCAGCCCCAGCCAAAGCCTGTGTTTGGGACCAGAAGGAGTTTTATCCCTCAGGGTTACCACAGTCACTGTCCCAGCCACTCCGGTGCCTCTTGTTCTCCTTTGGGCCACCAAAGGAACACAAGAGGCAACAACAACAACCTGAGCCTCTTGAACACAGGGATGCTGTGAGTTCCTCGTCAAATCAAACATCCTGGTTTATCTCTTAGTGAAGGATCCTCTTCAGGAGTTCTGCATGCTCCTTTATAAGGTAAATATGAATAAATTATACTCATAAATTATAAATTAATTACAATTTGAATGCAATTTTGACCCCAAACCATTTTTAATCCCACAGAATATTAAGTACCAACTTCCATCTAACAGCCACTGGTATTCCCTTTTCCTCCAGCTATAATGAACCTCAAAGGAGCAACCCTGCTCTTCTGTCTCTTCAACCAGCCGGGCTGGTAAACTGGACCCAGAAGTTCCACCCACAGCACTCCAAGTATTATCATCTTCTCAATAAATTTGGGACCATCTGTTATGTGCTCCTAACCCAGGTTTGGTGGAGCAAACAGCCCACTGGCCTTGCAGAGGATGGCAAACACCCACAGTCTCTTTCAGCAGCCAGTCAGGTGCTTCAAAGTCCCTGAAAAACCAGACAAATGTAACAAATCAAACCAGAACTCTGTGTGTAAAAACCAGTGCTGAATATTGATGGTTTCAAACTCAGTCCAATCTGGCTCAATAATTTGGTTTTTTACAGGAAAATTTAGGAAGAATCCCTCAAAGGAGAATACTCCCTATTTTTATCTCAGGGGAGTGTGTGGAAGCTATTTCACACTGGAGCTAGATGCAGACTCTTTGGGGTAAGGCACATATTGAATAGAAATACAGGTACCTGCATCCTCCACCCACAGCTGATGGGGAGATGGCAGGAATTCCTCTGGAGTGGGATCATCTGTTTGCAGCTCTGAGCTGCTTTTTCCTGGGAGGGGGAGTCAAAGCTGAAGATCTATCATTAGGACTTATCTTCAAAAGAATTTTAATGAAGCAGAAATCCTAAACGTAGAAAATTAAAGAGCCTCCTGTTTTATCCCTGGTATCTAAATCCTGTAGGCAACATGAAAGTCACTGAAATATTTCTAAGCCTGAATAATATAAAATGCAGAGATGAGAATCTTCCTCTGATGAATATTTGATAGGAATAGTCTCAGCATGGAATGTGGAGAGCACCTTCACTCCCACACACATCTGTGTGTACATGCAGAAAGCTCTGGAGGCTGAGACACTACCCAGGAGTCTAAAATGAAGAGATTTTGCCATGCAAAAGCACAACCATCAGCCTCTTTGTTCCCTTGCCTGCCAAGGAGCACAAACTCCTCCTCACTGTGGTGTTCATCATTCTCTCCCTTCACCCTGTTCCCCTTTCAAGCCCCCCACACGATGCATTTCCAGATTCTATCATAAGAAAACATCATCCCTAAAGCAGTTCATTCAGCACAAATTGACATCCAGAATATCCCTCTCACAACAGCTCTTTTGTGTGGCTGTACCAGCTCAACACCAGATTTACTGTGAGTGCCTCTCCTCGGGCAGCGGCTCCTCAAGGTCCCTGGGCCAAACCCAGAGCTGAGATTGGCCAAGGAAAGGGAGCAGCTTTGCTCTCCTGGCACTGCTGGGGACAGGCTGAGGTGCGAGCACAGCTCAGTGCCAGCTCAGACGAGTTACAAGGGAATTAACCTCGAGCACAGACTGTGAACGATGCCACCAGCAGGGACAGATCAGGCAGACGCTTCGCTCCTTGGATGGGCTAGAGCTAGACTCAGGGAATTATTCTGTGTGCTGGAGTTGTGCAAGTCCTATCTAGACTTTGCTGGCCCTAGCCCATGACTGTGCCTCAGCCTCCTTCCTGGTGCCTCTTCCCACACTTGAGGAACAGTCTGTATCTTTCTCCATCCTCCTAAAACAGCCTATTTTTAATAATCCAGGAAATTCTCTCCCTCATTAATGGGTATGCCCAGAGGTGTGGTAGCTGGTGTCTAATCTAAGCATAGGTATTAACAAAAGCCTTTACACCATTAACACCACTATGTGGTGACCTTTTCCTGTCAAGCATTGATGCCAACTCCTGCTGCAGTATTCACCATTAAAAGTCTTTTAAATGTGCTTTCATTGATGTAATAAAAAGATGTTTGAGGCCACAGAGTGTTAAGTACGGATTTCCTTCTTTTAGGCTGGTATTTCCTCTTTCTGCAGCTGAAGAGTGTCAGAGTCACAACCCTTCTCCTCCTTTACCCTCAGATGGCCAGGCTGCTTGGCAGAGCTAAAGGCAGATTTAACCACAATCTGATGTAGTAAATTGAAGCACCTCAGAGCTAACACTTGTTGTACTTGTAGTTTTTGAAGACACATCCTGTTTAGATGCAACGGAAACAAAAGAAAAACAAAAAAAGAAAAAAGCAGGGAGGTAAAGCCCAACAAATAAAAATGAAGCTTCCAACTCTTACAAACTAAACTTGCTCCTGGGGAAATATGCACAAATATGAAGGAAAAATTCAAAATGAAGGGTTGAGTTTGTGAGGCACTGCACGTGCCTGCCTTTTTATTTAAAGTCTTTCAGCGTAGATGAAAAGGCCACAGTTGTCCTGGGGCTTGATTTAGGCCCCTGTTAGACAAAGGGCACCACAGAGACAGAAAGTGCTGCCTTGGGGGCAGGTCCCAGCTGATCTACGAGGTGCAACTAAACCACAGCAGAGCTGCAAAAGGTGGTGACATCCCCTCCTTCACCTGCTGCCTCAGCTGAGAGCACTTCTGTTGGAACCCAAGGGGTTCCTATGATGCCTTTGGCCGACCCAAAACCTGGTCAGGAGGCTTTTCAGCCTTGCCAGAGGTGTCAGGGACCCTGGAATGATAAAAAGAAAAGAGTGTATGTACAGGGGGGTTTAAAGCCCTGTACAGGGGGGTTGGAGATCTGTACAGGGGGGTCTGAGGCACAAGATGGAGAAGTCTTACACGTGCCATGTTATCTTACGTTCTTCTTCATCACCTCCATCTTCTTGGTGCTGCTGGCACTTTGGGATTGGTTTGACACAGATCTGGACAGTGTGGTGTAAGGGGCACGGGTTGGTAATTAATGATAAACATTCAATAGGTAGTTATTAGTATAAAAGATCAGAGCTCACCCGGGGCGGGCACAGTGTGTCTCTGGACGCGTTCTGTGCCAACCCTGGCGGGGCAGAGAAATCTACTTTTGATAAGGAACTGATAAACTGCCTTGAGAACACGAACAAACCACTGCAGACTCCTTCAGCAGCACGGGCTGCAAACCTGGACTGTTCTGTACATTGTGGGGTCTCCTGGGGCAAAGGAGATCCCCGCAACTTCCAGAGTGAGCACAATGCAACTCGGGGCTGCTGAGTGTCCTGGGGACACTGGGAACATGCAGCACCTTCTTCCCAAAACGCTGCACCTCCCTCAGAGCAGGGTGACTCTGCACTCCCTGCCCTTTGCAGGCAGCCCGAGGATGCAGCTGTGAACATATTCCGCTCTTTCCAGGATGTCTGACAGTTACAGGTAATTCAGCTTCACAGATCCACCGTGCACCTGCTCACAGAGCTTGTGTTTCACACGTTTAACCCCACAGAGCCGGGTTGTTTTCCTGAGACCAGGAGGACAGCAGCGGTGCTTCATGCACCCCTATCAGCAGGGACTGCCCCAGGATCAGCTTCCTCAGAAACCCAGATGTTTTCTCTCAGTATTTCTAACCTAGAGTTGTAGCACCTGCAGTTCCCTGAACACACAAAAACCAGCCAAGGAAACACAGTACAGAACTAGACAATGACTTTGTATAGTTTTTCTAACACAGCTAAACGGCACTTACCTAAAAATCCTGGCAAGTGGCTCAACCAAACCAGCCTCTTCTGTTCCTGCTCCTCTGATTTACACTGTGACTCCCTGAGTGCCTTAGGAAACCTCAGCTGCACCTCACTGCCTGGCCATCTAAACTGCAGGGAACCCGAAGTGGGAAATTAATTTCCTGCCTCCTGCTGATGTGAAATGGCCTCTACACCCAGCTGTGTAATGTAAGAACATTAGAGTCACTTAAGGAGGATTATATGTACAGCTGAGCAGCCTTAAAATTTACTAGGGAAAACTTACTGCCAACAGCAAGGAATCTTTCAACCAGCAAAGGACATTTCAGAACTGATATTATGTTGTCCGAGCAGATACCAATACTCTGTGGGTTGGTTCATGTGTGACTCAAAGTGAAGAGCATTTCAAGAATATATCAGTGTTTTAGGAGGAACCTTGGTGTGGACAGCTGGGCCACCCAACACCTGACAGGATTCAGTAGCAGCTCATGTCACGTCACATTTCAGGGGGACTTGGGGCAGCAGATCAATGCTGCAGAAAAGTAATTGAACAGCTCTTACATGAACTGAGCAGTGGGTAACATTTTCTATCTCCAGTTACTGATCCAGTTACTGAGTCTTGGGTTTATGTCCGAAAGTGCTCAGTCCTGCAAGGAATGTTCCTGCTTTCCCTATAACTCTTCAAGTGTAAGTGCTGAACATCTCTGAACAGCAGACAGACAGCTCTGTTTGTGTGAGCATGGCTTCTCCCAGCCAGAAAGCAGTTTGCAACAGCTAAAAGAGTAAATAAATAGTAATTTAAGAAAACCCAAAGAAACAAAAAAAACCCCAAAACCAAACCAAACCAACCTTCCTCCCAAAAACAGAAAAACGCAAAACCCACCCCTCTGACACAAAAATTTTTGATCACTCTGTCTCTATCTCACTGTGTCTCTTGACACAGACTGGTGGTCCCCTCTCCCAGTTTTGTCCCTGCCAGACAGGAGTCCACAATTCCATGAGGTGCCAAGTACACCCACACAGCAGCTGAGGCTCACGGCTGTACCCTGGCAGGCTCTCGCACGGATCACAGCTCTGAGATGGAGCTCAGAACATCCCAGGTGCCACTGGATTTATTCAGGATCTGTACAAATGCCAAGTTTTGTGTAAGGCAGTGCTGCTGCATCAGGAGTTGAGCATTGTTAACTGCATTTCTGCAGGGCCTCCACACTGGGATACCCAGACAAACTCTAAAACGAGGTGTCAGAGGGATCTAATTGTGGGCAGAGTTTCTGAGCCCAGAAGGAATTTGGGTCTGCAGAAGCCAGACTGCTGCTGCCTGAGCTAGCAGGGCACAGAGGAGATGTGCACAGGCTGATGGAGAGGTGCCCAAATAAAGTGATGCAGGGCTGGAGCTGAGAGGCTCAGCAGGGGATGGCAGTGGCCATAAATATCATACATCAACACTCTAATGTCAGAGATTTTGATTTGAGATAAATAAACCACATCAAAAGATAAAATCTCAGATTGTATCATCTGCTACTGTCAGAGCAAGGTCACTGATCATATTTTATTGTGATGGAGATGTTCCAGTCACCAAACACAATTGCCACTGGCCTATGCCAAACATCCTGCTGGAAAAAAATACCACCAAGCAAAATCAGGAGGCACTTTCTCTTCTGTACTTATGCTAGGAAGTAGATGAAGTTTGCTCATCAAAAAATCAAATTTTTAAAATGTGAAGTAATGACAGTGATGCCAGCTCATCACTGAACAGGTTTGAATGTCACGTTATCCTCTTCTACTTATTCCATGCAACAGCAGAATAGGAATAAGAGGCACGTGTTTATGTTGGTGGGATTGAATGAAAATTGGTTTACTGCCTGACACTGTGGCCTCAGTCCAGGGCACCAGCTGCAGAGAGCCTCAGCTTTACTTCTTTAAACTGGGAAAAGCAGAAGAGGGACTTAATCAGTGAATTCTGCTTGGAGCAGATCAAGCCCTGTGGCCACACTGACCACGGGCAGCAGGACTGCAGCTGTGCCCTGACTGCAGAGCCGTGGGGCTGAGGGGTTGTGGAAAGCCTGGGAGACCCATCTGTGTGTTCATGCATTTCCTTTGCTGTGTCTGACCACCATGCCTGATTTTTAGCAGCTAACAACCCCTCTGCCAACACCAGTTGCCCTGGGTTCAGCAGGGACTGTCTCCACCGAGTGACAGAGGGGCCACAGGCAGCTGTAGCACAGAGCACAGTGTGGCAGTGACAGTGAGGGAACCGAGGGGCCACAGGCAGCTGTAATCATGTCCTAAGGTTTTAGTCTGTATATTTTTCAAATTCTGTACTGCATTAGTGCATAACTCTCAACTCCAGATAGAGTGTTAGTAAGGTTTCCTCACGTTTTGGTCAGACAAAACAATCCCTCTGGGCTGGAGATCCAAGGACAGCCTCTGCCTCAGGGCCTGTAAAGCATAAACAAAAGTGAATTGGTGGAAGCAAACTGGGGGAATATGATTTTGTTATCTGAAGTTGTGATTGGAGAATTAACCCACGATATGCAAATAAACCAAACTTATTTCTGTCTGAAAAACTCGTGGCCATCTTCCATGTTGGGTGTAACCTCTGCGAGGCTTCATCTGCCCTTAAAGTACCTGAAGGCCTTTCATTAAATATATCTGTCTTTATGATTTAACTTTGTCTGGCCTCTGTCTCTAGGTTAGCCCGAAAAAGGCGTCAGTACACACAGTAATGACAGTGACAGTGACAGT
>VXBU01019431.1:898727-945435 GCA_013400315.1 Bombycilla garrulus | reverse complement strand
AGAGGATGGCGTGAAAGTGACTGTGACAGTGACAGTGACAGTAGTGACAGTGACAGTGACAGTAGTGGCAGTTAGGGAACCAAGGGCCCACAGGCAGCTGTAGCCCAGGGCATGGTGTGACAGTGACAGGGACAGTGAGGTAACTGAGGGTCCACAGGCAGCTGTAGCACAGAGAATGGTGTGACAGTGACAGTGACAGTGACAGTGACAGGGACAGGGACAGGGACAGTGACAGTAGTGACAATTAGGGAACCAAGGACCCACAGGCAGCTGTAGCCCAGGGCATGGTGTGACAGTGACAGTGACAGTGAAGCAACTGAGGGCCCACAGGCAGCTGTAGCACAGAGAATGGTGTGACAGTGACTGTGACTGTGACAGTGACAGTGAGGCAACTGAGGGCCCACAGGCAGCTGTAGCCCAGATCACAGTGTGACAGTGACAGCGAGGGACCCTGGGGCACTGGCAGGTGGCAGCTCAGAGAGGACAGCTTTTGGGGAGACTTTCAGGGTGATGCTCTGCAGGAGCAGTGCCACAGCCCTGCTGAGCACACAGCAACCGCAGGCACCTGCCAGAGCGTGCTCTCGAGTCCCTCTCTCAGGATGGGGACAGGCCAGACCGCAGAGAGGTGTCCCTGTAGCACTTCTGAGCACAAATAACACCCCATGCTCCCCTGCAGCAGTCAGGCTTTGCTGTCTCCACCACAAAACCACAATTTTTTTCTTGAGACGTGAGGGCAGCCCGAGAGAAGCGAGCTGCAGAAAGCGTGTTATTAAGGAACATAATTATTTTTATGATGGATATTTCTGCCTCTCTTTTTGTTCCACACAAGTGGTGCCCCCAGGTCTGGGCATTAGGCCTTGCCATGGAGTAAGAGGCACTGGAAGAGCTGCCCTTCTCTGCCTGCAGCCAAGCCAAGCCCACTCAGATCGTTTGCAGGCTCCCCATGACCGTCACAGTGAGATTTACTAACAAAAGCACCAGGAGGACAACAGCCATCCTTTCGGTGATGGATCCTCCTGGTTCACCAAATCCCGGACAAGTCTAAAAGTTGCAAAGCGTCAGTTCAAGTTGTTCATTTGAGTTTCTCTGTGAGTTCTAAACCTCGTAGGAGTTCTCCTCTATTTCCTCTTTTGGCTAGGACAGAAATGTAATGATCTGTTTTTCCATGCTACAACTTCATTTCCAAAACACCCTTGCAAGGAGGAGCACATGGCTCTCTGTGTGTGCTCTCTGTGAAAGGACTGTTTTTAATTTTAGCCTTGACAGTCATCACCTGTAGTTTCTTTATCTGCAGTGTGTACACACACATGCTTGATTTCTTTTTTGAAACCTTGCGCTGTTCAGGATTTTTTTTGTTTTAATTAAATTAAGAGTTTTGAGTCCAAAAGCTGTTAGAATTTAGGCACCAACTGCCATCACTTTGAGAAGACCTCCTAGAAGAGCTTCCACTGTGAGCATTCGAAAGTATGAGAATGAAGGTAACAGAGAAATCCACAAAAACTTTACATTTTCTTCAATAATCTTTTTTCTCAGAATCACAAGTATTTTTGCCAAATGTCATCTCTACATTGTGACTTTAAATATCACTCACCACAAGCCTGCTGCCAATTGTCTCTGAGCAGAGATAATAGAACATAAATGGAAACCACAAGCAGAAAAATGGCCTTAGTGATTTCTCAGAAGTCTTGCCTCCGAGTTGTAAGGCAATAACGTGTGGGCAAAGAGACCCCACAAACAAGTGTCTCTTTTTTTCTGTCCTAGCTGAGCAGAGTAATAAATTCCACCATCTGAGGATGAAATGACTACTATCATTGGTAAAGCATCACTTGTACAACAACCCTCAGGAAAAGCTTTTACAACTTGTGTGATTCTGCTAAGAGCAGCTGGACCAAATGTCTCAGGGTGTCGTGAACTGCAGAGGGATGAACTTAAAGGCTTCTCCAGAGAGTTAATAACTATTAATTACTGATATTAATTCATAGAAAGAATGAGAGATCATGATCCATTTGGCATGTGCAGTGTTTAGACATTATTTCCATCACAGACAGAAAGCACAGAAGGGTAGCAGAGCATTTCTAATAGCTCAGGTGGAAATCTCTGGGCCATGGATGTGTTCTCCAGGGAGAGTTTCAGACATGCCAGTTGGTGCAGTCAAATACCAGCCAAAAGCAAAATAATGGTTCTTGTGAAGTAGTAACACAGGAATTAGAACCATCCAGAGAGTTCATCCAGCCCTACCAGCAGTTAATTACAGAGTGGAGTCACCTTCCATCCACAATTGGACAGATAATCTGCTTGTACCAGACAGATTGCGACAACACTGTAAAATTTTAGTGTTGGGACAAAATTGTTTATTCCCTTTATTCAGTTTTTAGGCTGGCTGCTTTATTTCCATTTCTTAAATGAAAAAAGTTATGAGAGATTCTTTAGACAAGGCAGGGTGCTCAGGCTATATGACAGAGTAATGTATGATGAGTAATTAAGTTAAAACCTGCTGAGACTCCAAATGAAATTGAAAAGATTTCTTCCATGTTACACAAAGTCAGTAACCCGTCATTCCTGAAGGATTTGACATAGTGTTAAAAAACTTGTTGTTTTATAAGCAAAACAACATAAATACTGTTAAACTTATATGTCGAGCGGTAAAAGAATTCATTAACTAGTGCAGGAGCATATTATCCAAATATGTCAAA
This sequence comes from Bombycilla garrulus, assembly GCA_013400315.1. Lineage (NCBI taxonomy): Eukaryota > Metazoa > Chordata > Aves > Passeriformes > Bombycillidae > Bombycilla > Bombycilla garrulus. The sequence continues at coordinate 942,742 of VXBU01019431.1, read as the reverse complement.
TTAAAGAAATGGCACTAATGAAGCATTTTCAGCACCTCAAAGCTCAAAGCTGTGAGAAAACCAAATCTGTGAACCAGAAAAAAACCCTTCATGCTTTCAAATTGACTGTAAGCTGGTTGATAATATAATGCAAGCTGAGAGTCACAAAGCATTCAAAAAGAAACTAAATGCTTTGGGGAACAAGTGCTTACAAAACTTGCATCCCATGAGGGGAAATAGTTTTTTTACTAACGCAGGGACCTTGAGAAATCAGTTTGTTTTCAGCAGAGAAGTATTTTGATCATTTGGTCATATCTGGACATATTTTGGCCAGATCCTCTGAATTCCGTAACAGGATGCTTCCTGCGTGAGTTATTGGATGGAAAAGGAGACACAAGCAGCCACCAGCAAGAGACAGATGGGGGAAACTGGCTGCAGAGCACTCTCCCAGCGTGAGTTTCATGCATGGATCATGGATCAGCTGCTAGGAACACATAAACACTGGATTGCAGGGGTCACTGGAGACACCCCAGTGTCCTGCAATTTGTCACAAGCCAAAGAGCAGAACCTGCTTTTCCCTTGTCTCCTGCCCACCTGAAAAATGTTTTGTGGCTCAACTCATCAGCCTCCCTGGTACCTGAGATCAGGCATGTCCTTGTCATGCACACCTGAGTCAAGGGTTTAAAATGGTTTCCAGCTAAATTGTCCTGAGTCTATAGGCTCCATCAGCATTAATCCACAAGTGCTGGCTGATTTTTTCAGTTTTGTAAATAACCAGAAGTATTCTTGGTGAGCCTTTCCCTTCCCAGGCGCTCAGCCCAGGCAGACCTGGTCCCTGACTCATTTCAGACTCTTTGCACCTCGCCTGTTGGGGTTTCTCTGCTTCTGACCTGCCGTCCTTGCTCAGCTGCCTCTGCCTGCTCCATCCCTGTTCCACAAACTCTGACACTGGGGCTGCAGCCCTGCTCCCCACCCGAGGCTGCCTTGCTCCCAGCTGCAATTCCTGTCATTTACCCCATGGATGGGGCTGGGGACATCACCAGTGCCCTGCTACCGTCCTCACTGCTGCACGTCCCACGCCAGCCTCAGAACTGCACTTCCACCTCCCCTTGAAAATTGTTTCTCTCTCCAGAGGCTGAGATGAGAGACAGAAAAAAAAGCAAAGGCAACACAATTAGCCCAGAGCAATTCTGTCTGCAGCTCTGGGGGTGAAAATTCCAGTTTTTCTGCTTTTCAGGGAAGTTCTGAGACAACTCTGCAACTTCAGAGTGATCCAGACCTCTTGGGCAGCCAAATCCCCAGTTATTCCCTGACACTCTGGAGCTAAATTCCCCATCAGTTCACTCACAACTGCTTGGGTTAATTGTGGTGCTGTGTCTCTGCCTCTTTACACAGGTACAACCCATGAAATGGCTCAAGTGAGTGTTATTTTCATCAGAAAGGTGTTACTTCTTTTTTTTTTATATTGGTTTACACTAAGCCAAAAAAAAAACAACCTCACCTCCACTACTGTTTTCTTTCACAGCATTTTTTTTGTTTCTTTTACTTTTCTTTCTTTTTTTCCCCTTTCTCTCTCCTCACCATTGTGGTCATGTTTGCAGAGCAGTGCTGCTGCAGAGAGCTGATCTCAAACGCCACTTTGCTCATTGTGAACCTCCCTGTGCTGGCTCTCAGGGGCTTTGCCCCCTTTTGACCAAACCTGCACCTTGTTCCAAAAAATGAAAATGTGATGGAAGGTGACTGACTATGGACACCTCAGTTCCTAGACTGGTACCTAATTCCTTGGTTCTTCCCCAGCTCTTCATCCACCCCTGAGCTGAGCTTTTCCAGGGACAAAGTCAGAATTGGTCCCAGCATCGAGTAGCAGAATTAGAGAAAAGTTTGGGCAACAAGACATGGAATACACAGGTCTGAAGGGCTCTTTTCTATTTTCTTCAGTGATTTGTTTTAAAAAGAAAAACCTCACTTGCAGATTTTGTAACTAAAGTGGAAAACAGTTATTATGTTATCTAGTGGGATGCTGTTAGGAGCAGTTTATATAGAATCTTCAAAAAGCCTTGAATCACTATTAAAAAAAGACTAAACCACAACAAACCACTAAAAGAAACATCTGTTTATTTGCAAGATATATGAAAAAGGTTTTAATACATATATGAAACTATGGAGGAACTGTACAAAACCCCAACACAAACACAATTTATCCAGGTCTGTGCATGTGAAGACAGCACATATTTGCTCACAAGGTGAACCTGCACCGTCCACCCCACAGTGAGAGGATTTCTCCCTCAGGTCTGGTGCACAGCATTTCATGAGTGATATCTGGAGGGAGATGGGCTCTCCCGAGGGGCAGGATTATCCTGGCAACCTGGGATCTTGTCAGAGCTCAGCTCTGGAGAAGAATTACCGTTTATGCCTAGCTCTGCTCCAGCTATGCACTCATCAAAGACAAACAGACCCTAATCCCTCAAAAAAATAAACAATTACATCAATAGAGAGAAACTCCAGTCTCAGCCTGTCCTCAGCAACCAGAGGCCACCCCCATCAATCCTGCCCTGTAACAAGGCAATTCAGCATTCCTTTGTGGAAGACTCTTGACTTTCCACAATGGCCCCAACACTGAAAAACCAAAACACCCCTGGAAGAGGCCGAGCCCCTCCTGGGGCCAGCTCCTCACAGTCACCTGTTCTAGAAGCTGCTGCTAAACCAAATTTAGCCTTGCCTGATGTGAGTTTTGATAAATCCCTTTGATAAAAGGGGTTTTAGATCAGCCCCACCCGTGCTCGATTGGAATGCAGGCATTGTTTTTACCCCGGATTATTTCACCTTGTGTTGTACAGAGTGGCGTCACTGGGCTGGAGAAACACATCGTGCTGAGACAACACCAGCACATCACAAACATTTCTGCTGTCCCTGGAAGCCACCTGGGCCCAGGTTTAGTCACTTGGCTCATCAGTTACACCAAGACCCCCATCAGTCATGTGAGTAGCTCTGACAGAGGCACTACACTAAAACCCAGACTTGGTTGTGTTTTTGTGGGACTGTCATGACCTTGGAGCAGGGGAGCCCACATGGATGCAGCATTTCACCCTGCCGCATTCCTGAAGTTTCTTCAAAGTAGATTTCCCTGCTCTCTTGAGCAGTTTCAGCTGCCTGAGCTCTTGGGCAGACCCCGAGGATCCATGACAGGACTGGAATCCATGCCTGCGTGGATCCATTGCAAACTATCAAACAGACTCGTGTGGTTTTCCTGAGCATTTAGCAAAGCTGAGAACCAGAACTCCTCATCCATCCCACCTTCCCAGAAAGGGTTATTTAGCAAAGAAAGGAGCCATATATTGCATTTAGCCCCAAAATGCTGTTTTTTCACACTGAACTGCATACACATGTCCAGGATACCTGCATTTCAACACATTTTTGTATGCTACAAATAAAATAATTTTTAAAAGTAGAAACAGTCCTTGGAAATGAGGCTTTTCTTTCCTCTGAGGAAGGTGATATTAATTTCAGTTCAGGTGGTTACAGCAGCTCTCAGAGCTGCTTGTAAGAAAATGGTTGATGCAGCTGGTCCCAGCTGGCAAAGGTTTATTCACCTCTGGAATAGGTGTTGGTTCTGACCAGCGTGCTCCGTCTGGAGTTGTAGGACATGTCTTCATATACCACATTGGGTGTTTTCTTCTGGAAATATTTCTTCACCTGCAAAACAAGGAAAACAGCCATTCAAAACAGAGCCTGCAAAGACCCCAACCAAGGAGTCATTTTCCATCTTCGGAGTCCAGCTACATCATCTGTTGGAAAAGGGAACATACTTCTAAAATTCCTCTCACGACCCAGCGAGGTCTTAGAGGAAAGGGGAAATTATCAGCTTATTTATTTAACTTTCTTTTATGAGTCTGATGGAATTTCATGAAAAGTCCCTTCAAGAGTTGGATGAGACTGCAGCTTTGACATAAATAATAAATGGCAATAATAATAAATAAGGCTCGTTCTTAGACTGTCAGTGGTGACACAGGACACCAGGTCCCACTGGGCTTTGACAGAATGATGTTATACTGCTTTTAGCAGTGCTGGATCCACACTTGCAGGGAAGAGACAGGAGCCTGCAAATCATACACTTTATTTTCAGTAATCTTTATGGAGCAGAAGGATTTATCTGAGACAATTTCTGGGTACTTTCTACAGTATATGTATAAAAATAATTTCAGTAAAGGAAAATTTTTTTTTTCTGGAAAGGGACAAATTTTTTTCTCCCAGCACTACTTGCAGACATCAGGCTATTTTATGAGTTTTTGTTGCCCTTGTGTCCCACTCCAAACATTCTCTTACATCTCTTACAACCTTGCTATGTACAGCTCCAGTCCCAATTCACAAAAAAAAAAATAAATTAACAAATCAAGCAAAGCAGAACAGTGAGGGGCTTTGTTCAGGGATACACACACAACACATGGCTGTGTCAACCACACAGCTCACTCGAGGTTTGTTATCAAAAGGCAAGATCTCATTTACAAAGGTTACAGAAATAAAGACACTGTGTCAGCTGCCAAGAGTTTACAGCTGGAAGATATTAAACAAGGGCAAATAGGAGAGCAATAGGAAACCACAATTCCTTAATTTGTCAGATATTTGCTTGACTTGGGCACTATTTAAAAAGAGAAGTTTGCTCCAGCTGGCCCAGTTTTGCTGTGGTGACAGTTTGCTGTGGTGACAGTGTACTTACATCCACATGATACAAGGTGCAGCACACCAGGGCACAGGACAGCAGAGCCACCACCAAGAGAAGGACATAGAAATCCCAGGAGCTCTTCTCACATGTCTGCTCCACTTCTGCATTTAAAATTACAGCAGTATTATTACAAATACGAAGAGGCAGAATTACATTTTTATTCTGAAAAAAGAATTTTACAGGTTGACCCAAAATTCAGATATCAACAGCTACAGAGGCACATTTGTCATGCTGTTGGTGTTTTCACTGATGTTCTCTGTGCTCTTCCAGGCTGCAGGTGGGTCAGCAAGGAGCACTCCACAAAAGCAGCTTCCACACCACTGATAGGACCACACACTCCTAATGGGAGCAGAAAATATTTTCCTGCAGGGTTCTGCAACCCTGAGGGATCTGAATTATCCGAGAGCCAGGCTGGTGAGAGATGCAGACAGAAACAGGAGGATGCTGTGCTATGAAAGGCACTGAGCAGAATAATGCTGGTGGAAAGGGTTTCAACTCTCTAAAACCTCAATTAATCCATATATCAATAACACACTAATTAATAATCACAGCCCTGCTTTGTCTGGCTACTGTCATTTCCCCCACCTGAATCTACTGAGTTGTTGCCCCAGTTGTGGCCCGTGGTACAGAACAGGACCACAGCTGCCTTCGCAGAATGCAGGAAAATCCTTTGTGACTCTTAGGGCCTTTGTAAACCTTATTTAACAAAGGCCTCAGCAAAGCCCGATGCACAGGGTTAAATTGCACCAGGAAGACCAAAATCAAGCACTCTCTTGCTGGTTCTGACTTCAGCTTAGCAAATAGGCACAGCACCATCCTGCAGAAAAATAAAAAACTCATCTTCATAGCACAGAAAAATTAACCTCCCATTTCAGAACACGGAAAAATCAAACCCCCTCTTGGCATCACACACTCAGAGTGCTCAGTGCATAACAAGGGTATGTGAGAACACCTCTGCTCTAGTCTGTGGTGCTTGAAGCAAATGCCCGAGGATTTGTTTTGTGCTCCTCAGTGTGATCTATTTTTAAACACAAGACTTGCTGGAGGGAATGGTTTCTAAAGCCGTTTATGTCACACTAAGGTCAAAGAATTGGTGCTGAAAGTACTTATTCATATCCTAAAACTGACAGATTGCACACGGTGAAGTGTTTGCCACCTTGTTCTGACGCTTTTTTCTTTTTCTAAGCTGCAGGATTATGGCAAGGTCTGAATTCCTCTCTGGTTGTACGAGGCAGGTGGAAACACAGTCTGTTTCTGTGTCCAAGCTCACCAGGGTATGAAGGAGCGTGAGCCCACCCTCCAAACTTTCCAAGTTTGCCTGTCCTGACTAAAGTTCCAAAAGCCTTCTGTCCACAAGACAACAACAGATATTTAGGGGTAGGAAAGGAAAAGGGTCGTACCTTTAACCAGCACCATGGTGCCTCTCGCTGAGAGCAGAGCAAAGCCCGTCACCCCCTCAGCACAGATGTAATTGTCACTGTCCTTTTTCTGTAGGTTGTGTAGAATTATCACTGTTCTATTTCCTTCTCTTGAATACTCCAAGCGATTCCCAAAGGCAGGAGAAACCTTTGACACGTTCAGATTTGACACAGACAGAACTCTGCCAGGCTGCACGTGAGTCCTGAGCAAGTAGAACTCCTTGTCTTTAGCCGAGCTTTTCAGCACACAGGTGATGCTGACAGACTGGCCTGGCTCAGGGTTGGCATAGAGCGGTGACTGCTCCAGAGCCCTGCTGGATTTAGCTAAAACCAGAGAGATTAATGGTTATCACATGCTTAACATTTTAACTGGGCAGCAAAGGCACTGAACAGACAGAAAGAACAGACCAGAGAATTGGAGGTTAAATGAGTTTTTAAACAAGCTTTACACAGGCTTTGAGAAGAAGGATATATTTTAATACACCCTGGCATATCTTCCTGCCTCAGGATCTGAATGTAAGACTGACCAACAGGTTTAGCTGCTTGTAAAGGGTCTGCATCTACCTAAAAAATTATAAACAGTGACCTCCTCTCAGGGAATACAGCCTGATCAGCACACTCTGGAGCCACGCATCCTTGCCTGCTTTCTCAAGTGAGATGAAGCCATAGAGAGATCTGGGCGCTAATGGTCTGGATCAAATCACACAGTGTGTGTCCCATCAATGTTGAAATGGTCTATGAGGATGGGGTGGTTATTAATGACTCCCTGTCCAGCCAGGAAAGCATTCCACTGAGTTCCTCTCAGCACAGGACTTGTTCCTTTGAATATTATCATTGAAGTGGATAAGGGAGTGAGGGCAGAATTTATCATGTTTGTAAAGGGAAGGTCGTAAGCATTTCAGAGAAGATGATCAGAACCAAACAGAGATATAAAGCAATTTAATAAAATAATTTGGAGCGACAATACACAATAAACAAGATGTTATCATTTGAGAAAACACAGCCAAGAAGATTGAAAGGAGAAGCCCAAGGGAGAAGACGATAATCCTTCATGCATATAAATTACTACTGCTGATCAACAATCAATTAGATTTCACATGCCTTGTGGACAGGAAAGGAAGAAAACCCTGCAAGCTTTGGGAAATGTTTTAGGTTAGAAGGTCTCATTGGAAGGACAGGTACATGGAGGAAGAAACGGCCAAAGAATAGTGTGGACTCAACCCTCTTCTAATGAAAAAAAAAAAGACAGAAGAATTGTTCCCCCAACCAGAAACACCTGCCAAAAGAAGAACTACTGCCCATTCAGCCACTCCTCACTAACAAGAGAAAAAACCCTTTTCTCACTTATGCCCAATTTGCATACCTTGCCTAACACCAGCTTGCCAACTATTACCAGTTTGTCATTTAAGACAAATTAGTAAAAACAAAAGAGAATTACAAAACAAACTGCTACCAAAAAAACCCTGTTTGCTCTGCTAGTTATTTAAAAAGATGTGACAGCTTGTTTTGGAGAGAGCTGTGGGACCTCACTCTTTCCAACTGTTGCAGCAACCTATGACTCATGTGAAAATCTGTAACTAGAATTAATGAGTCACAAATAAATCTTTTAGGATGGTTTGGGGTTTTTTAGTCCCATACTATTTCATGTGTTTTCCTCATGGTTTTAGGGAGCAAAACAACACATTCCTTCAAATCTATACAGATCTGAGCAGACCTGGAAGAAGTTCTGCCAGACTCACTCTCCCATTGTGTCTTCTTCCAATCTTTGATTTAAAATATAGATCTGTATTTACTAATTTGTGACATAAAAGGTAGAATTGCAATACCTTTGACCACTACTATGGTTGTCTTCCAAGACAGCTCTTTGGGACGGCCATTGATTTCAACAATCTCAGAGCACAGGTAGATTTCAGAATCAGATTCTTGTAACCCATGCAGGGTTATCCTGAAATTCTCCCCTTCCTCTGAATACTCGATGCGATTAGCAAAGTCAGGATTGATTTTTGGAGGCTCCTTCTTGGAAAAATATATCACTTTGATATTCTGTCTGATAACTACCAAGTACATCTTCTCTGGATTTTGTGAGCCATTCATTGGGCAAGTTATGCTGATGGAGTCTCCTTCCCAAGCACTGATAACATCTGTTGACTTCTCATTTCCTCCACCTAAAATAAGAAATGTAATTGAAATTGTAATATCAGAGTTCCTCTTGGTCTGTTCATATCAAAATACTTTTCAAAACCAACTCCTCCACCAACAGAACTGCTCTGTAAGACTGGACCTCAGCCTCCCTGTGCTGGATATGGCATTTCTTGGCTGCCCTGACACCTGTAGTGCTTTTCATGCCCATTGACCTGAGCAACTCAGCACCTTCCCAAGCTTCAAGGGCCTTGGCAAAAAAGTGGCTGCTACCACCCACACAGATAATTTAGTATTCCCAGGAAGATCCTATTACTTCTCAAAATACCAATTTCGCTAAAATTACCCTGATAATTGGTTTCAGATCTAAATCAGGAATGCAAAAGTAAGAAAAGTTGCAGAAAATGGAAGAAACACACTCATCTTTTTAAAGGGGCATTTTATAACATCAGGGAACTGGACAATACAGATTCTCAGATTCAATATAGGAAGAGAGCTGCAGAAGGTGTAAGTCTAATCTATTTTAAGAAACAAAGGCATACAAATGTATAATGAGACCCTTGGAGCTCTCCAAGGACCCCAATATCCAAAGAAACCAAATGGGGAGTACTTGTGCAATGAATAGAGAGGAATAGAGAGATCAAATGGGAAACACCTGAAAGAAGCTGCAGCAGAAGCAAAGGAGGAAAAATTAAATAGAGAGTGTTGCATGTCTAAGACAAACGTAATTTAGAAAAAGTTTGGAAAAAAGGAAAGAAAATATTGCAATGTAAGAAATGTAAGAGCATCGATGTATTACGTACCACCTTGGGCAAGGAAGCACAGGAGAAACAGAAGAAAGAGGGAGGCATTTGGGAGACACGACATCCACAGCATTTTCAAAGGTCTTTTCCGTTGCTCCCTCAATGTGACCAATGAGGTGAAGTCCTGAGGATAAAGATGTAAGCCTCAGGTTGGGCTGCTGCCTGCCAGCTACTTGAGCTGCCTGCTGAAAGAAGACAGCAGAGTTTTGCTTTTGCCTTTGTATCACAATGATTGTGATGGAGGGGGAAGAGCCCCCCTTCTCTGGGAGGGGCACCTTGCTTTCTTCACACTTTAACCACCTCTGGTTTCCTGCTGCTGAGAAACCCCCAGCCCCCAGGGCAGCAGTAGAGAGCTGTCTGTGGGGAGCACCCATCTCCCCTCTGAAGACAACTGAGAAAAGAGATGCTCAAATTTGCTCTTCACAGTGCCAAAGTCACCCAGTTGTCCCCCAGCTGTGGCCTCTCTGGAAATGCAGGGCTTGGTACAATCAGTTCAGTTTGTCAAGGCTCCCACGGGCTTAGACTGGTGGCTGCAGGTGCAAAAGTCTTGGCTTTGTAAGGAGAAAGGAGATGAGAGAGGCTCCATTACTTCAGGAAAAACCTCAATTATTATACAAGCCCTGCACACAAAGTAGCAGATTTGATCTGCATCTTGGCAGTGCCAATGTGAGTAACCCCAAAGCAGGAGGAGCTGGAGTTCTTTCAGCAAACACCAGCCACTCACACCCAGCTTCCCCCAGCACAGACCTGACCCACGCACCAGCCCACCTGACATCAGCAGCTGGGGAAAGAGGATTTGACAGGAAATCTGTAGAACCCTAACAAAGTCTTTTGATCTTGCTGAGAAAAGGATCTATTTGAGGAAACATCATTACCTGAAATTTTCCGGCTTTTCCTTCTCCCTTAACTTCATTGCAAAGCCAAGACAATTAATAATTCCACTCCTTACCAAGACAGTAAAGCCTCTTCCTCCACAGCAAAGTACTCTCTCCAAGTGAGAATTAAACTTGCAACCCAGAAAGCCAATTATATTCTACATGTCTGATTCACAAGTAGAAAGAGCAACAATTTCTGAGAGAAGAGAGAAGAGATTGGCTCTGAGACAGGAGCACTTAGAGAAGACAATGTGAGCAACTCACACATTATTTGTGTCCAAGGAAGCCTTCACGCCTCTTCCCTTCCCTTCTCCCAGGGTCTGTGGAGCTCAGGATACGGGCTCCTCCCTTCCTAAACATGTAACCAGATGTAATTAGTGCCTGAATACCTGCAAGAGGACTTTCAGTTTCAGAGTGCAGCTCGGCAGCGTCACGGAACATTGCACACCAGGCAAGTCCGTGCTGAGGTGTGGTACGCTGCAGGTGGAAAACATGGGAAAAAACCACTCACACTCCCACAAACTTCCCAGAACCTGCTTGGAAGTACCTGGGCAGTCACCGTGTACCCCTGTACTGCAGCAGCGACGCGCAGTGACTGGATTTGAGATCTGCTCCCCACTCTGCCACTACGTGGCCATGCAAGGGTTTAAGTTTTCACTTTAAGGGCAGCACAGGGCACAGATGAGGGTAAGATCTGCTGCTTTCTTCTCTCTCTTTTTGGGTGGGGTTTTTTTGGGGTAGCAAGGAGGCAAATCAAACTATCAAAGCAGATTTAAACTCTCAGCAAATGCAGCACGTGGTCACAACAGGGAAATGACCTGGAGAGTGTCTGACCTTCTCCTTTCCCCTCTTCCCTACAACTCCAGATCTCTCCACAGAGCCACAAGACCTTTGCCTTGTCTTGGACCCCACCTTTGACACACAGAACAACTTTTTCTATTTTTGGCACCTTGTGCAAGCTCTCCCCCAGCCAGTCACAAGCAGCAGTCCCAGCTCTGGGCTGCCATAACCTGGATCTGTGAGTAGCAAAGCTTCCTCCCAGTCCACAGTTCACCCTTTGACCACTCCCTTCCACCCTGGCTCTCAGCACACGCTTTTCAACAGGGACTTCACAGGGAACTTCTGTTCCAAACCAGCCTGTGCCAGTCACAACCAATTGGGATGGCTGCAGATTCACAGGGAATAAAAGCAGCCCGTGGGAGCAGACATCTCATGGTTGCTGACTGGCTGGGCTGAGCTGCTGAGCTCACCCTGAGCTGACCCACCCCCCCTGCACCCTTCCCTGCCATCTGAAACCAACTGGGATTCCTCCTGCAAAATCGACTTGGTGTTGGAGAAGGAAAACATGAAAACGTGTCTGACAGGGCAGTCTTCAGGTCAATCTGTTCATAATGAAACCAACAGAAGCCCGGGGCGTGATGTTGTGTCTGAGGGCATGGCACCGGATATCCTCTGACATGCAGATAAAGGAGAAAACACCAGTGCCAATCCCCTGTCATAGCAGACACAAAGGCCTGTGACAGTGACAGGAGTCACACAACCCCAGTCCAAGGCACCTCAGCACACAGCACCACATGCAGGACACAACAGCTCTTTGCCCCCACAATCCACACCTCCCCTTTTTCTCTGGGGCATCATCTGCTGATCCTGGTTCCTCACTGCAAGTTGTCTCAAAGAACAGCCCCAAACTGGGGGAAATGAAATGCAGTCCTGTTTGTGAGCTGAAGCCCTACTTTTGCAGAACAAGGGAGCCCTGTGCACACACTGCTGCACTCCAGCACCCAGCTCAGGGATCTCCTCAAGGAAACTGGAAGTGCCTGTGCAGGTGCTGCCAGAGCTTTCTGCATCTTTGGGTGCTCTGAGCAAGAGCGGTCCCTCGGCCTCCCTCAGCAGTGAGGTATTCAGCAGGAACCCTTGAACTTCCTTGACAAGAATCCAAGTATTTAATGAAAACAATAATGTTTATTTCCTAACTCCACATCTTTGCCAAACAGACCACTGAGGAAAAGAGCTGCCCAGCAATTAATTGTTCATTTTCTGGAGCATTCATTGAACCAGTTGTGTTGATGGAGTGTTCTGCCCAAGCACTGACAGATATTCTTTTGACTGTTCACTTGCTTCACCCAAAAATAAGAAATGTAATTGAAATGGTAATATCAGAGTTCCTCTTGGTCTGTTCATATCAAAATACTTTTCAAAACCAACTCCTCCACCAACAGAACTGCTCTGTAAGACTGGACCTCAGCCTCCCTGTGCTGGATATGGCATTTCTTGGCTGCCCTGACACCTGTAGTGCTTTTCATGCCCATTGACCTGAGCAACTCAGCACCTTCCCAAGCTTCAAGGGCCTTGGCAAAAAAGTGGCTGCTGACACTCACACAGAAAATGTAGTTCTCTCTGTAGATTCCCAGGATAATCCCATCACTTCTCAAAACACAAGCTGCAGTGAACTCAGCCTGATAATTGGAGCTGGTGTCAGATCTAAATCAGGAATGCAAAGGTAAGAAAAAGTGGCAGAGAACAGAAAAAAAACCACATTTTTTTTTCTTTAAAGAAGCATGTAAGTACATCAGGGAACTGGATAATACAGATTCTCTGGAAGAGGCTTGCAGAAAGTGTAAGTCCAGTCTATACTGAGAAAAGCAAAGGCATACAATTGTATAATGAGAATCTTGGAGTTCTCCAATGACCCCAATATCCACAGAAACTGAACAAGATGTACTTGTGCAATGAATAGCGAGGAGTAGACAGATCAAATGGAAAACACCTGTTCTGAATGAGTCCCGGGGAAGGGGATCAGTAAAATCCAGATTAGATATTAAGTGACAGCAAGACAAAGTCCATTGGCAAAGTTCACTCTACTACTGACTGGATGGTCAAGGCATAATTTTCTTCTGAGGGAACAAAAGCAACAAAATCCAATCAATCAGAACAGAAATGAACCCAGAACTGTTCTGGTGTGTGTGTGTGAGTGTGTGTCACAAAAGGACAGTGAGAGCAAGAATAAAAAGCAATATGACCTAAAACCTTAGCAGCACTCAAACTTATCAGTACTTAAATGATACCTTCAACATAACAATTTAGCAAAGGATTAACATTCATCAGCATTTAACCTAGTTTATAATATACATGTTAATAATTTCACAGAGGAATAACTGTTGACTGTACTTGTACTAACCTTACTTACAGGCCTAACTTGCTCAGATATCTCAGGTACTTAAACACCACAGAGAGCAGCATTTCTCCCAGGCCAAAGCATCTGCACACAGACAGATAGAGTCAGGGTGAGGTACCTGTGAGAAATTCCTCTCAGAGGTGGGGAAATGCTCACTAAGGATACTTTTATGTTGCCCCAAGGGGCGAAGGGTTGGGCCTCGAGCACTGGGGGATCAGCCCAGGATCCATCACTGTTTGGGAATCCACCAAGAGCAGCAAATGGGAGAGATCCCAGCCCAGAGATCCCAGCACTGAGAGGAAGGTCACTGGTCCGGGAGAGCTCCAAGGGTCTGGTTTTTCACAGGCCTGCTTATAGGGTCACGAGAGAGGGGCTTTAGTCACAACAATGTTTCCTCCTGGCCTCACTTCGGACTGGCACACGTTCTTTGGAAGTGTGAGAAGAGGGATGCTGTGCCATTCAGGCAAGAAAAATCATTCCAAGGCTGCTCCTAAAGAAACCAGGAGCTCGCTGGGCAGCAGCAGTGCCTGGGAACAGAGGGTGTTTCTGAAAAACTCCAGAGGAGTTGACCAGGGGCTGCTCATTGAGGCCTAACGAGCATTTCCCAGATCAAAGTGCGGCCTGGAAAAGGGAAGATGCACCACCACACAGTGAATAGCCAGTGTTTAAGACAAAGTTTTATTGTGATTATTATGACACCTCAAATGAAAGAACAGCTATCAAATTATGGCTTTTAGTGAGTCAGGCCTCTTAGTATTGTTTGTCCTTTTTTATTCCATAAGATGAAAGAAGACGATCTTTTAGGTCCCTAACACAAACCATTACATGATCCTATGATTAAAAATATTGGTGGGTATGTGTGTAGGCACCCAGTTTGTGGTGATTGGGAACAGGGCTGTGGCTGAGCCTCGTCCCTAATGGGCTCCAGCTGTGGGACAGGTGATCAGTATTGAAGGCTATGGAACACGGAGTGCTGAGGTGTGCTGACCGACCACAGCAGGGGAGAGAGGGCACGCAGCTGGAACACGTGTAAGATGAATGGTGTGAAAGCTTGTACTGAAGAAGAAAAAAAGAGCTGATGCTTGAAACCACTCACAGTGTCAGTTGTAAATCCTCCTTCAGTTGTGTATATTCAATAGCAAAATGTACTTGCTGAGGACGAGCACTGTAGATTTTTAAAGCAAGTTCTCCCTGCTTTTCCTGAGATGCGGCATCTTTGGTGTGCACCAGCACAACACGGCTCCAAAGGGGCGAAGTGGAACAGTTGGTAGGGATGTCCCCAAATATCACAGTCTGCATAAACACCCGTAGGAAGGAAACATGTGAAGGAAAGTGTGTTTCAGTGAGACATAAAGACAAGTCTGTGGCTTATGTTTCCTGACTGATCTTGCCCAGGTGCCTGTATAACTCTTCCTCTCAAAACATGTCCAGCTCTCTGGCCCCAACTACTGTTACAGAGTAGAAATTAAATCTGCACATCATTAAACCTGAACACCTCAGAAAGCCTTCCTCACTCCTTTTTCACAGCTCTACTCTGTCAAAAGCTTCCAGCAGTTTTGTAGAGGGGAAAAAAATTGAAGTACAATCATGATACGATGCTACATAAAGAGGGAAAGTATTTTCCCTTCTATTTCTTAGTTCATCCACACTGTGGCCTTTTTACAGGCAACCTTAGTTTTGATTTATTGAGTAAATATAACATTCCTCATGATAAAACAAGCTGACAACTGGATCATCAATACCACAAACTCGATAAATACCTAGCAGTCTCAGAATACCTGGACTGTCAAGCCTTCAGGAACGTTTGACTGCATCCCACCACATTAAAATTGAAAAATTGCATCAAATCAGCTGAGAAAGCATTGGTCTTCTTTGCCAAACAAAAGCTAAATTTAAGCACAGAGGCCCTTCTATCTTCCTAAAAATATTATTAAAATTATTTGGATCTTTTACATTACGAAATTTTCCTTTTAGATTTGACCGTAGTGAAGTTCAAGAGGGACACAATCCTTTGAGATCAAGAGTCCTACATCCTTTGGGATTTCCTGCTGCAAGTTTCAGCTACAGGTTTATGGGGAACTAAACCATGGAAAAATGATTCAGCAAACAGTCACATCGCTTCAGAGATTTGCTTTTCCATTTGTGCTGCTACGGATTTTCACTCAACAGTCTTGATACAAAATGAGATCCAATGCAAAAGCTCAGGATTTATTCAAATCAAGTGGGAACGGGAAATGATTTAAAGATTCCAAGTATCCAGTGGGATTCCTGAGGGGCTGGATTCATCATCATCACGTGCTGTCTAGACTTGCCTAATTTGTCAGGAAGATTGATACCAGAGCTCTGTTCAGCCTGGGGGGAGGCCAAGGCCTCTGTGACCCAGTGCGATTCCTGAGGGAGCTGGACACAGCCTCCCACCCACCCCTGCACAGGAACAAACACACCGATGTTCTCAGCCTGCAGGTGGGGGCAAAATCAAACATCTCTTCAAGAAACCAAACTCTTCCAGTTCAACCAACCAGCCAGCTGTGCAAAAGGCTTTGGTGAATCCAGAGATGACATGAGAATTAAAACAATACAGACACCTGAGTGCTTTCACGGCATTACCCGTGAAAGCCACGCAGAGGGCATGGGAAGTATTTCAGAGCAGTTCACACTTTCAGTCATAGAAAGAATTCAGCTGGGTTCAGCCAGTGCTGCTGAGTCAGCCACACACCCAGGGGTGCCTGCTGTCTGCAGCCAAGCTCCAGGAGAGGATGGGGGCTCCTGGTGCTGCTGCTTGTGCTGCTCACAAAGGCCTGGAGCTGGACAAGAGTCACAGTGCTCAGGGAAGGTGTGGATGTGTGAAGGTACATTTGTGAAAACAGGATTATTTGTGAATACAAGAGCAGGAGTTCTCATGGAAAATCAGTCTGTGTTTAGCTGGTTGCTGTATATCATGAGAGAGGAGGAGGAGGATGCTGCTGGCAGAGAGGTTTTCTCCCTTGTAGAGGGTTATCAGATATGTGCGAGGTTTTCTCTTGTCAGAAGCCTGTCTTGCTTAGAAGCTGCAGAATTGAAAATAAAAAATCTGTGAGGCCACCAAAGAAACAGGTAGATTCCAGTTAGAATTCTAAACAAAATGGCTGTATTTGTGAAGTCCTCCAGGCACCTCCCCTCTCCCATCTGCTACTGGGCCACTCCTTGCTCCACAAAGGAGGCCATGAGCATGGGTTCAAGGCTCTGCTGTGACCCAGCCCTGGTGCTGTGACCCATCAGTCTCTGCCTCAGAGGGGCTCCAGGACAGACCTGAGACATCACTGGACTTTGCATTCCAGGGCAGGATCTCAGGGCAGTCATTACTGGGCAATTTGTTACCCCCCACACCGATATATCCATTAATCTACTGATGTAACAACAGTGAGACTGGTTTTGTGCTGCCTTAACTGGGCTTTGCAAGCACTTGTGAAACTCCTCTGAAACAAATTCAGACATGGAAATTTAATCCTTTTCCTCTCAGAAAGGATCAACCAGCATCAGTTTTGGGGGATAGAGTAGTTCAGTAACGGAGAGGAGTCTCAGGCTCAGGCATGCACAAGGTGCCAGAAACACTGGAGCCAAGTGGACACAGGATGGAGGGGGAAAGCCTCACGGCAGGTTTAGGAAGTGTCTGTGGAAGTCTCAACAGATCCACCTGTCTCCATGCATATTGATTTGCAAAACAAACTTCCCTCGTGGATGCATCTAGGGAAATGTTCATTCTTTAATGAAAGCTGGCTCTGTAGTGGGCAGGGCTGAGAGAGGGAGCCACTCTCCTGAAGGCCCTGTCAGCCCGTGCCTGATGTCCATCAGTGTCCTGGCTAGGACACACCTGTGCCAGGGAAGCTGCACAGCCATGCTGCAGGCTGGGACTGCTCCAAGGAACAGGATCCCATGAAGGGAAGGCTGAGCTCTGTTATTTCTTGGCCCTGTCGGTGCTTCTCCCTTGTTTCAGGAGGAAGCAGTGAGGAAATTCCTTCTGTGCTTATTTTTCACAACAAAGCCACCAGCTGGGCACTGTCATGGCAGCCACGAGAGGAGAGTTCATTCCAGCTGTCAGCCCAGTGAAGATCATTAAGAACTGCACGAACAACACAGTGGAGATGACATCCAGGAGTAAAAAACCCTCTGTGCTTTTTCCACCTCCAGCTGTGGGACCCACAGGCAACACACAATTTGTCAGACTGTACCTTGGCGACGCCGCAGCCGCAAGAAGTAATACATGGTGGCACATCCTGTGCAAACCCCAACAAACAGGAATGCGAACAAGATGCCAAGGTTGTTCATTTTGCTGGGGAGAAATTCAGGATTACCTGCAGAGTAGAAGAAAACAGAGCATCCAAGTGAAGCAAGCTGGAGTGCTAAGCCATGAGCTGCCTCGTAAACACCACACAAAGGAACTGGCCCCATCTGACAAAGAGAGAAGGAGCTGATGAATGAGTGACAGAACAAAGAGCCTCTGGCTCATCATATCTTACAGAAGGTACTTGGCATAATGTTCACTTTACCAACATTCCAAGCAAATTCTTGTCACCCCACCACAACAGATACCTTTGAACATCAATCTTATCTGAAATAACCAACAACAAGTGCTGTGAGGCCCATCTTTGATGAAGTGTTCAAATAAGTCAATCCACTTTGACTGGTTTTTAAAAACCTTTTTGTCCATGACCTAAGGAAGATGACAGGGGTTTCTACCACGAAAGAAATTTGAATATCTACGTGTCACCTTCAACTGACAAATGTCCTCTTACTCTGGAGGCAAAGTCTTGCTTAGCACTTACAGATAAGGTCACTCCTTGGGAACTTGCTGCACACCCATCATGTACCCCTTCCCTCAGCATCCCTGTGTCTGTCACTACAGAATTACAGGAACCTGAGCCTGTGCACATCTCTGTCCAGGACTGGGCATATCCATTTGCCAAGGCAAAGTCTCTGAGCCTGGATGGCTGCAGCACGCGTGGATTGAAGTTGTGAATGTACAGCACATCTGCCTGCCCATGTAAAACTCTGTTCACACCAAGCTGTGTGGACAAACCCCTCTCAAAGCAGAAGGCAAACAAACACAAGAAGAGATTAACCTATAATTCTCTCAGAAGAAGCACCAGCTGGCAGTGTGGTGGTTTTTGGACAAGACTTTCGAGTGTAGCACTTCAGGACAGAGTTGTGTTTCCAGACATCTGTCTCTGCTCTGCAGCAAATATTCTTCTCCTCAGCACTGATGTTACCTCTTCCATTTTCTGAGAAAGATGAAAGGTAAAAAAAGTATTGATTATAAATATGGGTCATGTGGAAGATCTTCAGTGAAGGGCTAAAGATATTGAAGAGGTTAATAGATTTAAAAAGTGGATCGTGTTGCACAAAATGTTGGAGATTGCTGTGATTGCTATGAGTTGGAGAGGTTTCATCCTCTAACAAATCAACCATTGTCATTAGACTTCCTTCTCACCAAAGCTGATAAGTTGTTCTGGGAATCAAGAATTGAAATATTTCAAGAAGGCAAGGAAGTTTTCACATGCAATTAGGAAAAACAAAACATCTGTAAAAAGTTTATCACTACCTTATGCAATAAAAATCTATTCAAAAATTTTGCAGCTGCCTTTTACCCACAGGAACCAAACAAGAACAAGCAAGTCCAGTAGCTGAGTAAATCTCTAAGACCCTGGAGTGCATCTCCTACCAACCCAGCACCCCACTGTGCCATTACAGAGCTTATTCTTCTAAGAGAATCTGGAAAACTCCCTCCTGCCTTCACCCATATATCCACCCCTTCCCCTCTCAAGGGATACATCATCCCTGTCTACAGCTGTTTCCAGATTTCATTGTGAACGTTTTGGTGTCACCAAAGTTTTACACAGCAGTGACAACATGTAGATATTTTGCAGTGGTGATCATAAACACAGGAGAGAAATGGTTTATGGTGGCCAGAAATTAAATACAGGAGGAATTGTTAGGTTAAATAAAGGCATACAAAGGGGAGAAGTAATTTTATTTGTTTTCTTCTGTCAGCAAGAAAATTAGAAAGGATGCTCTAACTCCAACAGGAGAGGTGATAAAAGCTGCTTTCAGAGAAACAACCACAGACAGAAATGCCACTGATTTGGATGGAGCTCAACCAAGTCACACCCCTGCAACCTGAGCCACCACGAAGTTTTGCCCTGGTGGAGCCATTTGCTCAGGTACTGACAGGTGTGTGAATCCCTGATTCTGGCAGTTTTGAGAAGAAGCCAGAAAGATGCTCCTGGGTTTTTATTGAATTGGACAGAAGAGCAGCACAGAGCAGCTCTTGGTGCTGGACCTGGGTCTGGTGTTTCTGGCTGAAGCAGGTGGGATTCACACTTTGCAACAAATTTCACCAAGGGAATTGCTGTTGCCAAAAAAAAACTAAAATAAAAACATATCCTTATAAATCAGAGTAACGTGTTTATCTGAATCTCTCCTAGTGTAGTTTTAAGCAGTGTTTGACCTGAAAGAACTGAATTTACTTTTTTGAGTTACTTAATGACTTTTATTCCCTGAAGAAACTCATTAATTCCAGTTTATTTACTCATAAGCCTTGCTGTCTGCCCAAATAGAGAACAGCCCAGTTTCCTACCCAGAAATATGTTTTCCATCAGTTAATAACCAGGTTCCCAGCACAGCATACCTCTAGAATCCAGGATTTCACAAGAGATTCCTTTTCCCTCAGCTTTCTCCCAGAAGATCCCATAAATTCCTTCAAGAAAGGAATTTGCTTGCTCAAAGCAAACAGTGATGTGAGTTTTGTTGTCCACCAACTCAGTTATTACATCTGAAAATGCCTTGTTTTGTGTCTCAGCGATTTTTGTGTAGTTTGTTAAATCATTTTCCCCAGACTTGCATGTGCAGATCTTATTGTCCTTACAGAGGTAGACTGACACGTTTGTGTTGCCAGAGGAAGAGCCTTGTGTCCCCTTAGCAGGGCCAGCACTGCACATGGCAATACCTAAAGCAGAAAAAAAAAAAAGAAAAGAAAACAAATTTCAATAATTTTTCTCCCTGGATGTTTAATGCCAGGGAACAGGATGGGTTTTGGTGGACAAGCTCAGTCATGGCTTTGGAGACCTTGTCTGCAAATGGCCAAATATTATACAGCACTGGGATCAGTTCCCAGGATAATTTTGGGGTAGAAACATGATAGAATTTCCCCACTGCTTCCACTGTTTTTTAACTGGGAAGCTGGCAGCTTGGGAAGTGATTTGAAAGATGTTTCTCTTGCTGAACTCCCCTGTTCTTGTCCTCTTCCCAAATTCCTTGGCACAATCCCACCAGGTGTCCCTCCAATACACTGCCAGATCCCAAGAGCATTGAATCTCAGAGCTGAGCTGCCAGACTGCCCAGTCTGGGTGCAGTGTCCCAGGTTTCCTCCCTCAGACTCTCCTGGGAAAGAGTCGGTCCCTTGAGAGAGGACTCACCTCATCTGGCATCAGACAGACCCAGACACCCCTCCCGAAAGAGGTGATTGTCACCGGTCAAACACATCAACCTTCACCTCATTAATTTTTCTTCTCACCTTAGAGGTTTTGTGCTCTTGGTTTTAACTGGGCACAGCTGAGCTTTCTCCTAACTTTTCAGAGGTTTTGAGCTAAAAGCACCGAGGTCAAGCACAGACTCACTTGGATGGGGAGCAGCAAGAGCCAGGAGCAGGAAACCCCAGTGCAGGAGGTGGGGAGAGTCCATGGGGCTGCCCCGGGGGCTCAGCTCCAGCGGGGCTGGAGCTCTCCCAGATCCTCCCCAGCTCCAGGACAGGCTCCTCCCTCAGTCTTCTCCCTGTTGGGAATTAAAGGAGCGTTAGCACCCAGTGTCTCTGTTCTCTGTGTCCAGACAAAAAGAAAACAGCTCCAACGCCGGCCAGCTGCTCCCAGCCCAGATCGGGGCGACGGGAGCGAGGCAGAGGAGCCCTCACACTGCTCAGCTGCTGCTGCGCTCTACAAGGGCTTTTGCCAGGGCCAAACTCAGCCCTTTCCACCTCTGGCTCAACCACTGCAGTCGGAGACACGAGGTCCTTCTGCAGGGAGAGGGAAATCCCTCCCGAGCCTGTTGGGCAGGAAGCTCCGTGTCCGTCCTCCCCGCTCCCCCTGCACACACCCCTCAGCGGAGCAGCAAAACCAGCTTGGTTTGCTGCCACCTCCAAAACACCCCAGAAGACTAACTAAGCAAAAGGATTATGCTGAATGAAAGTTTCACTTGGCCTAAGATTAAATATTTATTGTCAAATCGAATTCTATTTTTAATTTAGGAGATCTGATGAGAAATATCTGTTCAAATCAATCGAACAAACAATACCTTGGTGCTTCGTTTTCAAACGCCCTTGGATTTAGTCAGAAGTTAATTTTCAACCATTTAAGTAAAACTTTCATGACTTTGTGATATCTTAGTAAAATATTTGCCAAATAAGGAAAAAAAAAAAAAAAGAAAATCCACCTAACTTTCCTCATCAGCTTAGCTCTGGAAAACACAAACTGCTTTGCTCCTGGAAGCTTTTAATCAAATGCTTACATTAAAACAACATTTTGCTGTCACAACCTGAGAAGTACCTTGAGGAAATATCCAAATTAGTTATACACTAATTCCTAATTATACATTCTACAGAAATTAATAAATGCTTATCTCTCATGATAATGCTGATGTCTCATGATCTAGATGTGCTGAGTTGCAGCCCATTTCCCAGAAAAGGGTGAGCTAGGAGAAACACCCCACAGGACCCGCCCATGCCGGCTGCCGGCAGGTGCTCCCCAGTTCTTCTTCTGCCCAGCTGCAAAGTTTCCTACGGAACAAAAACCTGGGACAGCTCAGGCTCTCGACAGCCCTGTGCAGGATGCAAATCCAGGGAATGCTGGACAGAGCCTGGCACTGCTCCATACACACCCACCAGGGAGATATCTGTCGTCTTCCAACACCACACCAGGAAACCGTTTGCACTTTAAGCACAGAGCTTCTGCTCACCTGGACGGTCCTGCAAGGATTTCCTCTGGCCCCACCAAGTATTAACAATCTCTTCTCATCCTCTCCACACACATTGATCCTGTCTTTTTAATTATTTTTTCTGGTCATTCATATTTCGCACATTACTTTATCCCATTTCCTGATTTGCAAAGCCCAGTTAACAATGGCTGTCCCTCCTACGCTGCAGATGAGCAGAGATCCAAGGGATTGACACAAATCTTGGAATCATAGAATCATAAGTTTGGAAAGACCCTCAAGATCATCGAGTCCAGCTGTTAACACAGCATTGCCAAATCCACCACTTAGATCATGTCGCTAAGTGCCACCACTTCTTGTCTTTTAAATGCCTCCAGAGTATTTATACCCCAGGGCATGTTCACTGCACTCAACAGCTGCAGCACATCTGGCAGAGTTATTTGCCCAGAGGTTAAGATTTGTGTTTTCCCCAGCAGTTTTCAGCCTGAGGTTTGTATCTTGTATCCTCATTCATTTGATCCTCTCTTGTGTGATCTTCTTGCCCTCTCCTCATTCTAGTCAAAGGATATCTCCCTTCCTCTTCTCTCTGGTAACATTCCCTCCTTTTCCTCCTCTTTTCTTCAGTTTCAACAGCCAGAACACTGTCAAACAAATCTCTGTTCCCCCTGCTCTAATCTGCCTTAAAATTTGGAGACTCTCCAGCTGTCTTGCCCAGCTCCTGCCATCAGTTTTAAACTTATTTCAATAAAACACTCAAATCTAAAGTGAAACACATTCTTAGGACAGAAAACATTTTTCATCCTTTTTTTTTCTCCTGCTTCCCTTTCTTTTTCAAAGTAATGCAAACTTTCACTTGTCAGAGCTTCTGAAGTTTTCTGCAGAGCTGTAACAAAGTAAAGCCAGTCTCTAAAAGCAGATCAGGAACAAACAGTGGGTAAATAAAAGAACAAACAGGAGGAGCTGGAGTTCCTTCAGCAAGTGCCAGCCACTCACACCCAGCTTTCCCCTAGGTCAGACCTGGCTCACAAATCAGCCCACCTGACATCACCAACAGGAGAAAGAGGATTTGACAGGAAATCTGTAGAACCCTAACAGGGTCCTTTGGTTTTGTTTTTGAAAGAATCTATTCGAGGAAACATCACTGTCTGACACTCTCAGGATTTTCCTTCTCCCCATAGCATTGTAACAAACACAAGATGATAGATAACTCCAGTGTTTGCCAAGAGAAGAAGGAAATTCGGTCTCCAGTGAAATAATATCACTTCCAGCAGAGGAAAGGTTCTCTCTCAAAGTTAAAATCTAATGACCTGGAATACTCCGAACCATGTTTCCTGTTGCTCCAGCACAAGTTAAACCAGCTCACTGCCTTTCCAGTGTGTGTCCTCGAGCTTTCTGCCTCTGGCACAGGTTCAGTGGGGACCCCCAAAGTGCCCCCCAACACCCCCCAGGAGCCAGCAGAGCAGAGCTGCTGCCCCAGGGTTTACTTGTCCTCCTCTCTCCAACCAACCCTTAAGCACAGTCATGGACACACAGAATCCAGTGCTGCTCTCCAGCTGTAAACACTGCATTTTCTCCCCCCTTTTCCCTCTTCCAGCCACTTACCAAGGGCTCTAAAGCTTTAGGAACATTTTAGTCTGTGGGTTTTAAGGTCAGAACCAGCTTGGTGGAACAAAACACCACAATCTCTAAAAGACTTATCTGGCACCCTAAGGCTACTGTGGAGAAGGTTAAAGTTGCAGTCAGATTGGAGGAAATAATACTACTGAAGGAAGTAAGGCAGCAACAGAATAAAACTCAAGGAACTTCAGATTTCATTTTCTACTTTAAGTTCTTTCACGGTAAAGGAGAAGTATTTACAAAAGATAATTTTGGTATCAGTTTCTTTATCACTTTCCCCTCACTGGTGTGCTGTATACCACTCTCAACAAGCCTTTGCAATAAAAACAAATAAACAAAACAAACTAAAATCATGTGAGGGAATAAAGCAGATTTTTCCTGAGTGAGCACAGGACTGCAGTTTGTATCCACAGCTCCAACAAGCCATTGCAGAGAGAGCAACCAGCAGGACATTGTGGTTGAGCTGAGAAATCTCTGCAAAAAATCCCAAGTGTAAAGCACACTTTAGCTTTACTTCACCTGCTCTGAGAAAAAAATTTCCACGGCAACTATTATAAAACGTTGGTAACATATTTTTTACTGCCTGCAGTACATTAAGTAGAATGAAGTGTATCACTGGTTTAACTGCTTCTGTTTAAAAACCAGTGTCCTCACTAATGCCTTGTGGTTTTGTTCTGTTTTGTTTCTGTTTTGTTTCATTCTGGACCCAGAGCTGCCAGGCTGGATTGTTCATTAGTCAGGTTTGATCCAGGGAAATGCAGCTCCAGTTTGGGTGGCAGCTTCTCCTTGGAAAGGAGGAGAACAGCAGGGATTTCTCCTGCAACCCTTCTGACAAATTCTCCCCTACTTGCAAACACACAGGATGGCACTTTAGGAAAAGAAGATATTAGCAAGACATGCTAAGGAGCTATGAGGAAAAAAAGGTTAATGGATATGCGAAGAACTATTCAGGAATTACATGAACAGAAAAATGCTGTTAATACATTTATTCTCTTATTTCTGAGGTCTTTTATATAAATGCACCAAGAGGAAGCTGTTGGGTTTCTGCATTCACACAATCAGTGTGAGTTCACACAGAGCTCCCTGGAAGCTGCCAGTCTGGGCTACAAACGTGTTATTTATGTACAAAGAACAGCACCAGTAACACATATCCTTCCCTATGGAGAAGACGTGCAGCACACTGATAATTTCCCTCCTGCCACAGACATTTCAGTGCCTTTTTCTGAATGTCTACTTCAAAACAAGAAAGCAGGAATTTGTTAGAGAACAGGGTGGAAGGCAGGACCCTAAGAAGAAGACAGTACCTCAGAAGCTGTTTGTGTTGAAGGAAGCCTTCATGCCTCTTCCCTTCCCCAGGTGCCTGTGCAGTCTTTCCAAATCCCTATTCATTCCACTCCTCTTCCAGACGAAATGCAGAAGTTAACTAGGATCTTAGAGAAAAAGGCACTGGCTCCTCCCACCATATGAACAGAGTATCATGAGCAACGGCATTTTCACTTTCATTTTAGAGAGCAGATCAGCAGTGTCACAGAACAACACAAACGAGATAAGCCCATGCTGCTGTAACTGCAGGAACTGCAGTTGGAAAACATGGAAAAAAACCGAATCACAATCCCAAAAACTTCCCGGAACGTGCTTGGAAGTACCTGGGCAGTCACCGTGTACCCCTGTACTGCAGCAGCGACGCGCAGTGACTGGATTTGAGATCTGCTCCCCACTCTGCCACTACGTGGCCATGCAAGGGTTTAAGTTTTCACTTTGTTTAAAGGGCAGCACAGGGCACAGATGAGGGTAAGATCTGCTGCTTTCCTCTCTCTCTTTTTGGGTGGGTTTTTTTGGGGTAGCAAGGAGGCAAATCAAACTATCAAAGCAGATTTAAACTCTCAGCAAATGCAGCACGTGGTCACAACAGGGAAATGACCTGGAGAGTGTCTGACCTTCTTTCCCCTCTTCCCTACAACTCCAGATCTCTCCACAAAGCAATAACATCTTTGCCTCGACTTGGCCCCTGCCTTTGACACTCAGAGTAAACTTTTTTTTTTTTCACCCTGTGCAAGCTCTCCTCCAGCCAGTCACAAGCAGCAGTCCCAGCCTGGAGCTGCCATAAACTGAAATGAGATCTGTGAGTAGCAAAGCTTCCTCCCGGTCCACAGTTCACCTTTCACCACCACACTTTCATTTTATTGCATTCTGTTGCCATGAAGTCACTCCCCCTTGCCCTGTCACTGCAGGTGATCGACAGTCCAGAAAGTCCAAACAATGAGTTTCTGCTTTCAGATTTTGCTTCAGGACAAAATGAATATTCCTGGAAGGATTCACACGCTTGGTTTATGCTGAGCACCTGTGCCCTTTTACTGAAGATAAGGAGGCTGACCCTAAGGGAAACTCAGTTTCAGGGGTTATTTAGCAAACGTCACACAGAACTGGTCAGCCTCAATTTAATCACTGTGCTGCACACCCACTCTTGCCCCTCCAGTGAACGTGGGTGACTTGCTTTGCTCTCACAGTCCCAGTTCAGGGCAGTAGCTGTGTTAAAAAAATGCTCCAAAACTGGGACACTTGTCTACCATTTCACTCTCGTATTTCGTTAAATTGGAGACTTGTCCTCAGAAAGAAACCCAAACCACCACAACAAACACAGCGGAAGCCAACAACAAAACCCACAACAAACCCCGTTTTATCCTTTATCTTGTGACCTTCCTTCAGGCAGGGTCTGCCCCGGCACAGAAGGATTACCTCCAGCAGGAAAACAAGAGAAGTTGAATATTGACAACATGAAGTCATTAGGGAGGTAATAATTTCCAGAATGAAGCACGAGGTAGTGTAAGGACTCTTGCAGTAAGCCCCAGTTCCGCAGGTCATTTCCTTCCAGTCACCCGCCCTGGCTCTCAGCACAGTCTGTCTGGCAGTGACTTCACAGCTCCAAACAAACACGTGCCAGTCCTCAGTGCCACCTGACGTGGAATTCACGCCCTAAAACCACCCCTGGCAGCAGAGACTCCCTGGGTGCCATGGGCCGGGCTGGGCTGCTCAGCCAGGACTGCCTTAAATTAACACGTTGTAACGTGATGTGAAATAGCACAAGAACACTGCAGTTATGGAATGTACCAGGAAAAACACATTTTGTGTGTTTTGAGGCTTCCAGAAGATTTCTTGGTTTGAGGCATTGCTAGCAAGACTGAATCCTTCACTCAAACCCAGCCACCAAAACAGCAGCTGTTCTAGTGCAAGCTGGCAGCACCAAAGGTATCAATTTTCTGGGAATATGACTCAAAATTTTAATTTTTCTTTTTTCTTGATTCATTTTCCACGGAAAGGGTTAGACTCCAAGAACAGGATTTGGCAATATCAAACCACACAAGAGTTGTTTCAGATTCAGCTCTTCCTCATAGACACAGCATTGAGTTCCCCTGGCCCTGCCATAATGCGATTTTTCCATTTTCAGTGTTCCCTCTGAGTGATACCAAGTACCACAAACATCTGCTTTCTGCAAGCACTGGTCAGAAATTCAGGAGTAACATATGCTACCTAATTAAAAATTACCAGGAACAGGCAAAGATCTTCTGTACTAAAAACTGCTTAGAGAAGTGTTAGTTTGTACAGTTTGCACTGCATCCTTTGACTACAAACTGTGCGATAAAGAGAAAAAATTATTAGCAATTCATGTCTTCAGTTAGGAGTTTCTCCTTCTCATTAATTAAATTGTATTTATATTGCAATGATCTCAGAAACTCCACTCCTGAATAAGGCTTCATTTTAGCTTCCAAGAGAGAGAACTTCCAACATGAATTTTCTCCTACAGCCAAGGAATCTTATACTTTGATCCATCCTGCCAGCACAAAATCTCTTTGAGTTGAATCCAGACTTATCAGCAGAATACCAAAGTTACCTTTAACCAGAATTTTACCCAGAAACTCAACATGATAAATGAACCAGAAGATATGAAGTCAAATACTATGAACATAGAAGAACCTGAGTTTTTCTTAGCTATATGCAGGATTACAGGAAGTGTTTTGGGTTTCTTTTCCTTTTTGTTTCAAGCAACTGTGATATCTTGTAAAACTTCTTTCATGTTCTGGGAAATTGAAAGGAATAAGGCAGAATGGGGATCTTTCCCAAGTCTCAACATTAACAGTCTTTGTCCCATTAGACTGTTGGTCTCAGTGGTTTTTGTTATTGATTTTGGCTTCCAAATCTCATTTATCTACAGAACCTTCACTCTCACGTTGGTGAGGAATTCCCCTGCTAATCTGTTATACAGCATGAAGTAATATAAAAAGGATAACCCAAGTGGTTTATGACAGTCATTACAGGGCCATAAAATGCTCTTTATTCCCAAGCCATTCACCAGATAGGTGCCACAAGAAAATCCACAGCTGTTTTCTGGCTTTTGTTAAAAAGCTAGCCTACAAATTTGAGCATACACATTCAGCTTTGCTCAGAAGAGTGAGAAGAGAGGCTACTGTGAAAAACCACATCTCTCACATCTTGGCACCAGTGAATTACTGCAAAAGGAATCAACAGATACCTGAGATGCTGCAGCAGAAAGAGCTTGTGCTAAGCCCCCGTGGTCACCTCATGAGGAAGTCTTTATTGCAGGAGCTGCCCTGGAGGCAGAAGAGTGACCGAGGGCAGGAATAAGAGATTAACTTCTTAATCGCAAGGACTGTAGACAATTTTCATCTTTTGCTTAGAATCATGGAATCATTAAGGTTGGAAAAGCCCTCCAAAATTATGAAGTCCAACATTTGACCAAACTTCTTTGGCTTCAAGGCCATGTAACAGAGATGCAGCCACAGGGGTGAGCCTCCTCTGCTACAGGAGCTACTCTTGAGTGTCTTGGGATAGCACAGCTCAGGGATCCCCTCATGCTCTGGGCACGGTGTAAATCATAGAATCACAGAATGGGTTCGGTGGGAAGGGAATTTAGAGGCGTAGTTAAAGCTCTAAGGTGAAGTTAAAGATCTAGTCCCACCCCCTAGGGACACGTTCCACTGGACCAGGTTGTTCAAAATCCCATCCAACCTGGCCTTGGACCCTTCCAGGGATGGGGCAGCCACAGCTTCTCTGGGAAACCTGTGCCAGGGCCTCACCACCCTCAGAGCAAAACAACTTCCTCCTAATCTCTCCTCTAAAGCTGCTCTGTGAGTCTGAAGCCATTCCCCCTTGCCCTGTCACTGCATGTGCTTGTGAAAAGTCCCTCTCCATCTCCCTGGCAGGCTCCCTTTAGGTCTGCAATCCTCAGCCCAGGGCTGCAGGGCAGCTGTGCTGGGCAGGACCCCAGTGCCAGGGCACAAACATTCCACCAGCTTATCTTCTGATGGACATGGAAATGGTCTGATGTCCCCCACGTGCTGTTCCAGGCTCCAGAAATCCACAGGGTGCCGAGATGAGTCAGCATCGTCTTGATACCATAACAATTCATCCAGCAAAACCACCTGACAGCACAATTAAATGGGTGGATGCAGCAAATTAACGTGAGCTTGAACATCAACAAGGGCAGCAAGGCCCAGCCCAGCCGCTGCTCACCAGGCCTGTGCTGAGGTACACAGAGCAGTCCCTGGCGCCAGCACCTTGCACCAGGCCCAGCAGCTGTGGAGACACCCAAAACTCCCTCATTCATTCACTACAGGATGATCCAATCACTTTCCCCAGTATTAGTCAGCTTCTTTTACATGTTTTCTTTTTATATTTAAGTGGTGGGAGAGTTATTTTGAAGCCTGCCAAGCAGCTGCTCTCCCTACAAGATCATACACAGATATGTGCCTGTGCTCCATTTGTGTCGACCTGTTCAGAGCTGCAGATATTGGCTGAACCACCCTGAAACTCTAATCTCGTCTGGGGAGACAGCAAGTGTGACTGAAGCTTCTCTCTTCCATAGCTGAGTCTTGTTTTTATATTGTTGCCCATAGCAGAGTTTGGAAAACTACTGTGTGGAATGCAGCCAAGTATTATCTTGCAAGAAATACACATTGACAGCTCCAGAGGCTGTGGCAATACTGCAAAGCCTCTGCAAAAGCTGGAAATGAGCTTCCTCTAAAAGGCAGACCATTTCCTGGAACACCCTCTTCCAAGGGTGCCAAATCAAAACCAAATCTGCTGTTGTGACCCTCTGACCTCAAAGTGCTTTGATTCCTTTTAAAGAGAATCAGCTTTTTCAAGCATTTGTGCATGTGCAAGGGAGCTGGTTTTGAGTGCTGTGAGACAGTTCTTACCCAACAGCATCCCAGAGATCAGAACACACAGAAGCAGAGATCCAAAACCCCTCTGGTTTTGCAGAGTCACAACTTGAGATCAGCTGAGTTGTCAGAGGAGGTGCTAATAATGCTGAGGTCTTGGGTTTGATCCCAAATGGGCAATTTACTTAAGAGCTGGACTTGAGGATCCTTCTGCGTCCCTTCCAGCTCAGACTATTCTGTGATTCTGTGAACCAACAGTAGTTTGGAGAAAGCAGTTCCATCACAGTCTAAAACAAGTTTCAAAGCTTTCTGTGAAAGAAAACCAAAACAACTTACCAGAGTAAGTTGTTTACTTACTGCATAATACCAAAGCTAGCTGTTACAACTGTTCCTTTAATAAAAGAAAAGAAGGAGCATAAAAGAGAAAGCTGCAAATTAAATACAGGATGGGAGGTGTTGTAAGTAAAATTGGGAGTTACTTTTCTTGTTAACAATTGTTACAAATGTATTTCACCCTGTTCCTCAAGTTGACAATTGAAAGTTTGTATTATAAATGTTATAAGTTGTCTGTTGCCAATACCTGTTACAATTGAGTTTGCTAAGGAACAGTTTATAATGGGACGTGTCAATAAATGTTATAATTGGGTTCAGGTACCTCAGTTCAGTGGGTGGGACAAGAGCAGTCATTATACTTAATACTTGTTGTTACTCGAAAGGTTTAAAGATAAGACTGTGCATTCAAATGAGACGGGACTGTTCTAAACGGCGAGCAGCAGGGCAGTGAAGAGAAGATTCTAGAAGTGATATCATCGACGTGGCATCGTCCCCTTGAACTCTAACAGGCGAGATCCATCATCCAATCACTCAACACCTTTCGGAAATGATTGGTCAGGAAGAAATCATGGCTAAGGACCGATTACCACCCTGGCAAGGAGCCAATCTCAGAGAGGATTGAAACACTGACCAATCATGAAATGGGGAAAGGTATAAAATGACTGGCAGGTTGTGGCTCGGGGTTCTCTCTCCTGTGGAGCTGGAGCCCAGGGAGCACCCAGTGTTTCTGTGGGCTATGATACACTGGTGTGATCTTCTGGCCTGCCGAGCAAGGGTTTGGGATAAGCCTGGGCTCTTCACTTTCTCACAGCTTTTTCAATAAACCAAGTGGCTGCTTCACCAGAGAGAGTCTCAGCTCCGTTTGTCCACCGAGCGACTCTCCGTGAAGTGGCCCCAGCTCCGTTTATAATAGAACCCACATTTTCTTTGATTACTTTCTGAAAAAAAACACTGTGGTGACCTTAAAAATTCTTTGTTTCTCAACAGCTAAAGAGGACATAAGGAAATTTCATTTTTCCTGAAATACCATGAGACAAAGCATACAAGTTATGTAGTGTTTAGTTTCCAAATCTCACTTACCTGCAGAATCTCCACTTTCATGTTTGCAAGTGAATCCTTTGCTAATCTGTTACATCATTTAAACAGTGCATGGAGTAATTTATGGCTGAAACATAATGAGGACCATAAATTTTTATGGAAGCAAAGGCAGTATCACAAAAGGGATTTTTTTAATTCAAGTGATCAAGCAATTCACCAGTCAAGCACCTGTGTAGCACCAGGCAGCTGCTCACCCAGGAAAGCTGTTGTCAGGCATGGTTTTCCTTGATGCAGCTGATGCTGTTCCCTGAGGTTTCTGTATCACCAGCTCAGAAACTTGGCTGCAGAGTTCAGGGCTGCAGCTTCCCTCTTGCTGAGATGCTCTGGCCAACACCAGGACATTTGGCTGCCTTACACTCGTGTGCCAGGCTCAGGGCATCAAAGACAGAATGGTGGAGACCCCAGGTAATCATCACACTCAGAGCTGAATTAACATCACTCCTCAGTACATTCCTACATCTGCTTCCCCCCACCTACCCTGAGCTTTACTCCAAGTGATGATAATGTAAGGGTTAAAAGTTTCTAAAATCACGGGATGTTTGGGGAGAGAGGTAGGCCCAGAGCAGGCCTCAGATCGTTTGGTGAGTCAAGGTGAAACTCACTTGGATAATTCTGATAAGTGGGGTGATTGTTAATTATACTTGTGTGACCATAATTTATGGAAGATTGTATATGATTATAACCCATAACAAGAATAACGTTTTAATCCATGGTTGGACAAAATCAATATAACAATGTAAGTTTAGTAATTAAACCTTTAAGTTATGTAGTTGCAAGGGATAAAAGGGGGTCTCCTCTTGGGGTTCTGTCAGAGTTAGATTTGGGTTTCTTACCCCTAACTCTCAGGCCCTTCAATAAAGCATATAATCATCTCTGATCATGTGTTCTGTTTCTCACCACTAACACAAGTGCTGCTTCTTTCCAACATTCCTAGAGGTTTTGTCTCAGGCTTTTCTACTTCCTACCCCATCCCTTCCAGCTTCACACCAAAAATCAGCTGAACATGACCCAAAGGCAGGTGGAAGAAACTGCCTTCTGCCAATGGATGCTGGATAATTACAAACTTTTTAGGGCAGCCTGCAGCATCCCGTGGATAGGCAGAGCACACTGTGTCCTTCCCCAGCCCCTCCTGCCAGGGATCCCCACTGTGTGGCACACGTGGTACCCAGGGTTTCTGACTGACCGACAACTGTCTAAGCCTTGTCTAAGTTTCCTTTAAGGAAACAGCTTGTTATGTGATCTTATAAATGTTCTTCAGTGGTGACATAAATTTATAAGTTTTAATGCATCGTTTCCCTGCCCTTTCCCCTTTCTCCTAAAAAAGTTGTGGTTTAACATCTTATAAGTCCCAGTGACACATTGAGATATGCAGTGGGCTGTAAAACACTTCAGTTGAAAAACTGGTGTTGTAATAAATTTTTCAAGTGCCAGCAGTCTGACTTGTTTATAACATCACAATTTCAAGCCTTGTCGTGCATTAACAATCATCTCAAGACATTGAAAAGTGGGTCCTGTGAGCAGCCTGTCCAAGGAGACGCAGCTTCTTTCAAAATCATCTTAAAGAATTTTGGTATTTCCCTGGCTATCTTGTCCTAAGACACAGGGATGTGCAGAGGGGGCCCCTTTGGGATAAGCTACTCCTACCTGTAGATTTTCCCTCAAGCCAGCAAGCCCACAAGGGTTTATTTATGCACTGGAGCCCAAAGCAGCCATCCTGCAGTGCAGTTAGACAGACTCATGGACAGACACACAGACAGAGAGGCAGCCTGCCCACGGGCCCATTGGCTGAGCTCACACAGGTCAGCCCCTGCATCTTGCCCTAGAGATGGAAATCACAACCCAGAACCGAGCCTGTGCCAGGCAGAGGTGGCACCAAGCTGCTGGCAGCGGGGTACCAGGCACTACTGGGGTCCCAGCAGAGCCCACAGCACCTCTGACACCCTCGGGGCCAAGGAGTTCCAGAAAAAGCAATGAATTTTCTTTTCTCTTCAATCACTCCAGTTGTTTTCCTTCACAGTGTTTACATTCTGTTGCAACATAAGCACAAATTTATCTTTGAGTTTATGGCTACAGGGTAGATTTACAGTGTGGGTCATTGCCACATCATCTGATTGTGAGGACACAGTTTTCTCCTCTTGCCCAGCACCAGGAGCTGTGTCTTCGCCATCCCAACTCACCCCTTTCCAATGCACCCTGCCCACTCAATTCTGGCATTTTATTTCCAAGCCTTGTTGCTACTTCCACCAACCTTCTCACTCTGACAAGAGGAAAATTTAATCCCTCTCCTTTTTCTTAGGGCCCATGACAGTCAATTGCCTAATGTGAGCACTCCTTGGAAAAGTCACTACTGAGGAATATTTGCAACCAGCCTCATTCTCCTTCATCTATTTGTTGTATTCTGAACTGCAAAGACAAGATTTAGTGCAGAGCACGTGTTGTTCTCTTTTCTTTACCATGTCCCCTGACAGCCACATGCATGGAGCCACAGCAAAGCTGAACCCAAGCCAACCAATACAATCACTTGGAATGATCCAAATACAACCGCCACAACCTCCCCCAGCTCATAAAAACTGCTAACATAGTGATGTCTCACACAAAAAAACAGCCTACAGGTAATTTTTCAATCTCTGGGAAAGCTGAGGTTGCACATTTGGGACCATAATTGAAAGCACTTCCAGCTTGAAGTGAGTTGCAAGCAGCTGCCTGGGAGACAGAACAATGAACAAATAATTTCAGTTCTCAAGAGCAGAGGCCTCTACAATGTGAGACAGGATGGGGAAGAGGAGGAGGCAGCTCAGGTTGACTGATACCCCAGTTTCAAATTTCTTTGTTTTTAGAACCCCATCACCAGGTTTCTGTACGAGCCTGGATCTCACCAAAAGATTCACAGGTCTGAGAAAATAGTGCTGTAGTCCTTTCAACCCCAGCACAAAGGGATTCATTCACCTTCTGCCAGTTAAAAAATCACTGTTCTTCTGCACATCCCTGCCCTGCCAGAGGCCAAACAAACACAGTGCTGCCTGCAGCAGCGGGATGGGGTCTTCCTTTTGCAAGGGGAAACGCTCAAGTAGAGCAAAATCAACTTGAAGCTGTCAAGCTTTCCTCATCTTTCACCAGACAAAGAACATGACTCAGAAGAGGAACAGCAGCAACAGCTCTGCTGTGCTCCAGATGTGGCAATGCAAGCCCAGGCCACATATTTTACTCTTTTCCTTTTACACCGGTCCAGACTCTGTAAATAATCAGATACAAGTTCTCTTGGGACCATTTATTGGACAGTGAAGCGTTGGCAGCCTGGAAAATTTGTATAATTGCTTATGGTTGTATGTTCATTTTTTGAGTCTGCAACACCCAAGAGGCCTGCAAGCCTAAAAGCCAGGATCACCCAGTGGCACATCCCAGCTCCTCAGTGTGATCTGGAGCATCCTGCCTTTCCTGAATTCCAGTTTATCCTCTGCTAAAGCAAAAACACCTTTGGGATTCCCAGGGGAAAGCTGCCACCAGGAAAGTTACCAAGTGCTCCAACTTCTCCTAGGTCAGTGTGCCTGACAGGTACTTCACTGCTGTGGGAAATCACTATAGAAAATAATGTGAGTTTAATTAGCATATCCAGTCTGATAACCAGGCAGATGCAAACAGAAACTTAAAGATTACAGTCTGAGTGGATTAGGTCCAGCTTCCAGGAAGAACAAGATTGAATCAGCCCTTTGCAAGTAAGGAATGTTTATAATATGCATGAGTTTGTCTGTGGGATGTTTATTACAACTGATTGTAGTAGACATTACTAACTCTGAAATAGTACATAAACTTTTGGGAAACTGAGTGAAGTTGAATTCTGATCAACGAGTCGGGGTTCCCATCTCTCTACAATCGCCGATACACTGCCTCCTCAGTCACTTTCTTTCTAGGAGCCAAGCAACTTGTTCACATTCATGTCTCCATCTGTAGGATGCAGATTCTGAGGATTTGGGCATTCCTGTCTCAAAACAGAACCAAAGGAATCGCAGAGCGTGCCTGTTTATGCAGACACAAGCAGTTGTGTTAGTGCCCTAAAGCAAAGAGCACAACTGAAAAAAGACAATGACCTGACACATTCCTTGGTATCTTAGGGCAGCTCATATGCCTTCTGAGGAATTGAAATCCAGATGTTGCCCAGAGAATAGCAAAATCCAAGAGGCAACAAGCATGGTAGGAGACATCTTTCCTAGACACATCTGGTAAAATCTAGGGAGCAGATTGCTCGCAGAGGGGAGGGAGCTCTGCTCAAATAGCAAACCAGGAAAACCAGCTCAAGACCCCATACAGAGTTTTAATCCTGTTGTCTCTGACATTCAGTCCTAGTCCCAGCACTACAGACCTCCCAGCAACAGCTCAGAAGCCAAAGCCACATGCCCAGGAATTCAATGTGCAATAAATTGTTGAGGAATTTCTCTCAACACAAAACCCAGGAGTTTTTGCACCCCTACTTGCACGTCCCTTGCACGTGTCCTTCTGCAGGCTAGCGGAAAGCCAAGCAAGCTGAGCAGCACCAAGCAAACCTGCAAAATTAAGCAGGAGCAATAGAAGGCAATCACAACACCACAGACAGCAGAGGAGAGGTTTACAAGATCTCATGAGGCTGAAACAGGCTGTTCACATGCTACAGTCTACTGCCCCATGCAAAACTGGAGAAGAATATACACAGACAGTCAGGGTAGAGGGAAAAGAAATTAACAGTGGAAAGTTATCTCCTTCAGTATTCCTTCTTGTATGACTCAGGCTTGGCAGGTAACTCTGCTGCTCTTAATTTGGCCATTTATAAGAAGGTTGTTTTGTGATGTGGATATTGTTCTCGGAGGAAATTATTTCAGCCCTGGCGTAAGAGATCAGAGAATTTTCATCTTTTATCACCTATCTAGATGAGAACTATAGTGACACAGGGACTTTGGCACTGGCCTGAGATAACATCACTGCTTTCAGCTGGACAGCAAGAACCAGGTCACATTTTGCATGTGTGTGTTCCAAAGGTTAATATGCATAGGGTTTAATGCTATCAACATCTGACACCTTGGCACCACTGTGCCTGTACTGTACAGATTGCATAGGACCAGGAGTCTGGAGATTTAGAACCCTTTTTCTTTCTCCAAAAGGGATATTTAATCACAAGCCTGTGACTTTGTTATATTTCCTGCACACTGAGGAGATGGAAGGTGTTAACCTCACTGCAGCCCAAGGTGTTTGGTGGCTGTTGCCGATGGGGAATCAGGTGGGGAGCACCCAACAAGGCAGGACATTTGTGAGTTCTGTGCAGTGCAGTTCCCCCACAGACACTCTGCAGCAAGGCTCATTGGTTCCACTGCTTCAGGCAAGGCAATAAAACCCTTTGCAGCTCTGTGTTTCTCTCTCTGCTCACCCCTGGCCCTCCCACCTGCACCACGCTGGTGTTGAGGTCTCCATTGCAGCTATGGAGCAATTTCAGCTTGTGGTGCAAAAGGATCTTACAGATCAACACCATTTCTGAAGCATCAGTGGGGTTGTTTTTGGTTTGCAACCAAGGCCTTCCTTATCTGAGCATAGCTTCTCTTCCCCACACCACACAAAGATGACTCAAAGCTATTTATACAAACAAATTCTAGATGTTCTAAACTTTCCTTTCATATGAAAGTCTGATTCTTGCCTAGGGCACAGTTTTATTAAATTTTCCAACTCCATTTGAGGTAACTGGTGCTCTCTGAGGACTCACACCATTTCCTCCAAAACTGACTGACTTTCAGTCTTCTCTAGAGATTTTTCTTCCATGAGGCACAGCCAGATTCTGGCAGGCTGCAGGCCAGTCCTACAGAATATTCATTTATTGATGCACCACAGATATTCCTCATTACTGCTAACATTTTGCAATTGAAGCCTTTCAGTTGTGCAACACAGAAAATATCTGTTTCAGAGAGAAACATGACTTCAGGCAGTACAACCCCGGCAACTCCCAGATTCATTATTCCCCAAGACTGCTTATCCAGCAGGGACTGTACAAACAAATGGAGCCTTTCACATTTCCATTCCCTTTAGAAATCAGCATAGAAATACAGCACCCTTTACTGGGGTTTTTCCTTCCAGTAACATGCAGTTAAATTCATGATCCAGATGTGAAGGCAGAAGCGGGAATGGAGATTTGCCTTAAGGGAATCGAATTGAGGAAGTGTGGTCAATCAGCCCAGTGTATGATCACAGCAGTGAACCCACAATCAGCTCTTCAAGACAGAGACATCAGGATCGTGGCACATGTGCCAAAATAGCTCAGTGCTACCTGCAGTTGTCATGGAATCTCAGAATCATTTCAGTTGGAAAAGACCTTTGANTCAATCAGCCCAGTGTATGATCACCACAGCAGTGAACCCACAATCAGCTCTTCAAGACAGAGACATCAGGATCATGGCACATGTGCCAAAATAGCTCAGTGCTACCTGCAGTTGTCATGGAATCCCAGAATCATTTCAGTTGGAAAAGACCTTTGAGTCCAACCTGTGCCCAATGCCCACCTCAGCACCCAGCCCAGAGAACTGAATTCCTTGGACACCTCCAGAGATGGGACTTCACCTCCTCCCAAAGTCTGACAGTCTTTTCAGTGATGAAAATCTTCCAGATGTCCAAATTAAACATCCTCTGGTACAGCTTGGGGCCATTTCCTCTTGTCCTATCAAAGTGAAACAGAATATCGGGAAGGATTAGGAAGGAAACACAGATCAGAACAACGAAACTCACAGCATATCCACATCCCATTAGCTCATATTCCAGTAATATAAACTAGATCTGAAAAACATATTAGTGTGGGAAATGGACAACGTGGGAAATATGGGCTGCAGGAGCAAGGGCACAGGGAACAACAAAGATGTGCAAGAGATGACCATGAAGATGTAAATGACCCTGAGAAACAACCAATGTCACTCTCCCCTGGCCCTGCAGGAGAAGAAGGTGGAGCTCACAAAAGCCATCATTGTGGTCTGTGCTTAAAATGATGCAGAGAAGGTCCCTTTGCTCCAGGACCAGGTGCCAGCCCAGAAACTCTCCGTGCATTTGGGGTCAGACACATCCATGGGAGGAACGTGCAGCAACCAGGGCTCTTACACATTTTGGCTCTGCTGTGAACTCCAGCACCTTCCTGCTCAGAAGGTCCATCCCAAGAGAACAGCAGCTACTCGCAAGTCACTGGTCATCCTTAGAGACGGCATGTTGGGATCCAGCCCAGGCCAGCAGAGCTGGTTTGCTCTCCACAAGTGTCAAGTCAAGATGTTTTTGCTTCTGAAATAAACACAGATATAAGTGGGCCTGGAGTTTTAACTTGGGGAAATGAGGGAAAATGGATGAAATGCGTGAGGCAGCAAGCGCTGAATCCAAACAGCTCTGGGTTTTCAAAGGATTATGGATGGAGTGGGTTAACCACGAGGCATTGTATCTGGATTCTTGCATTCATAAACACACATAAAAAATGTAATTAAAAATACTGTGAAACATCCAAATCACATGCAGAGTACATTCATTTCAACACAATGCTGGTGCAAATCTAAGTAATTGAAACTTGTAACAAAAAACTTCAGCAAGAACACTGGCAAGAGACATCCAGTCAGGCGCTACATCAGGACCCCATACCCCACAATTCCTTTAGATTAATTCCCAGAAAGGTTATGAATTTTTATATCAGACCATACTCAATTCTCCTCCGGGTTTCTTTACACCATCCCTTCCATTTGCACAACTCTGACTTGCTGCAGACGTTCCCAAACAAGCTCTGCTTTTGCACAGATGCTCCAAGGAAGGAAATATCTAGGAAACAGTTTCATAACGAGACATTCTCATCCTTCTCCATGCTAAACACTCCCCTACTCCACCCAGGAATAATTACACTTCTTCTCACCACTCTGTAACCTACTGCCCCTTGCAAAGGTCACCAAGCCTGTGAAGACCTGGAGGGATGGACAGTGGCACCAAGCACTGCCTTCGGGTGACCAGGAAATCATCCCCTTACAATTGCTGAGAACCAGTCCAGAGGTGAGCACCACAAACTGGAGCACAGTTGCAAAGAATTAAATCTCCCAGGATGAAAAGCACTCAGTCTCAGCCACCAGCCTGGCTATTGAGCAAGTTACACGTGATGTAAATGGCCACAGAACTGTTCTACAACAGCTCAAACTTGCCATTGCAGCAAAGAAATTCCATTTTTTTTCTTTTGCTGAAAGATTTCCATTTTGATTGTAGGACTGGGAGAGGGAAAAATAAAATCAAGCAGCCAAAAAACCCATGAACTCCAAAATGTTCACTGCCTCTTTTCAGGCACATAGCTTCACCTGGGAGAGCTCTGATCCCTGCTGAGGAGACTGATTGTTCTTCTAGCAATGAAATTGGACATCCATGGCACAGATGACATAATAGAGAGATAGACAGACAGACAGACAGATAGATAGATGACATAACCACAGCATCAACACAGCTTGTTGATGCCATTAATATCAAAATAATAAAAGCAGAGAGAAATCAATCATGTTGACATAACACAATAGTGAGAAAACACTTTTGACGTGATGTGATAAGATCTCTAAAATTTCACATGGGAATGCAGTTTTCTGCATCCTTAAGGGTTGCTTTCGTTTTGTTCTATTGTGTCGGGGAATTAGGCTGATTTCCCATAAAAGGCCTGGATCTTTGACCCCTCCACTTCTGGAGCACCAGGAAGACAAACAGATGAAATTCCCAGGGCTGGATCTGCTCCCAGGGGCCTCCCAGAGTCTGAGCCCATAGACAACAAGAGGAATGAAGGGAAGAGGTTGATTGTGCAGGATGAAGTGCCCAGGACAGCTGAGGGAGAAATCCCCGCTGTCCATCCAGAGTTGAGTTTCAGGTTTCTCTCATTCATGTTTAGGGCATTCATTCTATCTTTTCAACCTTCAGCCATTTAACTCACGCTTCTTAAACTTTCATTTCCTTCTATTGTGCTGACTCCTGGGCAGACAAAACTTCTACAGTGGATGTTTATTCAGAGAGACCAAAATAACCAACAATTACCATCCTGCTGCAGAACTGATATACCCTTCAAACACTTCTGCTTCAAGTAGTTATTATTTTAAAATTATGTTTATGACCAAGCACAAGCTCCTGCTCTAAGAGAAAAACTCATTAACCTCAACAGCACTGAAAGACCCTAAATGCACTGAAGCTTTTTAAGTCTGAAAGCTTGCCTTCTAAAAACAATCCCCAATCTGGCCCTCTGCCCCAGATTCCAGCAGTAATTCCAGCAGAGCAAGAAAATTTCAACAGCCTACAGCTCAACAGCCTGTACGTTCCAGAGACCCAGAGGGGTCCTGGCCTGGTATGAGCCCATGTGTCACTGTCACACAGAGAGAGGCTGAACTTGGGGCTGTGACTCGCAACCAACCACAGAGGGAGGGCAGTGGAGATGGGGCTGCTCCAAAAAGCCCTGCGAAGAGCTCCACCAAAAGATCCCAGCTCATCAGCAGACAAGAGACATGATCTGTGCTTTGGAAAATATTGTGGATTTTAAATGCCTCATTGTTGGGCTACAGAGGATGTCAGAGGATCTGTCACCAGCTTCCCTCTGGGACAATGGATCAATGACTGGGACCCTTCTCCCCGTGCTCAGCAGGATGCTGCTGGGAGCTGCAGGTAGTCCTGCTGCGCAGGTCACAGGAATGTCCAGTCCCCTTTGGAATTCTAGGTTTTGAATCACCCCTCTGCTCCAGCTGGGCCAAAAGACCTCTGTGAACAACAACAAGCCAGTGAGGCACAGGCTCCACCACCCTGAAGGACCTGGCACTGCTGCCCAGGGGGATCCATTGGGCCAGTACTGGTCATTTACCAACAGTGGTAATTTAAAACCATTGGGATTCAAAGTGGCCTTCCCATATCTTTGTGTTTTAAAAGCTGCTTTGAAGCCCAGGCAAGCCAGCCCAGGAGGTGGCAGGAGGACAAAGCTGCTGCTCCTGCTGCTGGAGGATGTGCAGTTTGCATCAGTAAAGGTCACATCACGAGTTGTCATCATCCCTGGGAAACATCCTCCTGAAGCTTTTGCAGCTGTGAAGTTCCCACACTTACAGAGCCATCACTTCCTTTGCTTCTTACGTTCTAACATTGAGAACGTCACCAGGTATCTTCATCAATTTTTGGAAGAGCTGACACAAATGGGCTCAGGCCACTGGTTAGTCACACACAACCACAATTACCACCACAGACAATAGTTGAAGTAATGAGTCTATTTCCTATGTGTAGAGTTTTTTAAATACATCACACCTCCAGAGCAAAACAGAATTAAATTCTGATGTTTTGTCCCAGGATAAAAAAGTGAAAACATGTGCCCTAAAACCTCAGCCATTAGCCCTCAAGTCAACATGAGATGATGGAGAAAAGTCAAGACTACAAGTCTAGTTTTTATGAACAAAATCATTACATGGTGATAGGAGATGCTAACTTTCATTGAGATGTTTGCTAGACAGGTAGAGAAAAAAGGGGGCTGGAGCAAGTACTCTAGAATGACACAGTTCATGGAATTACAGAATTACAGAATGGGTTGGGCTGGATGGGACATTAGAGCTCGCCCAGAGCCACCCCCTGCAGTGAGCAGGGACACCTTCCACTGTCCCAGGTGGCTCCAAGCCCTGTCCAACCTGGCCTTGGGCACTGCCAGGACTGGGGCGGCCACAGCTGCTCTGGGCACCCTGTGCCAGGGCCTCACCACCCTCACAGGGAAGGATTTCATCCTAATATTCATCTAAACTTTCCATCAGTTTGAAGCCATTCCCCTTGTCCTGTCACTCCAGGCCCTTGTAAAGAGTCTCTCTCCATCTTTCCTGTAGGATCCCTTCAGATGCTGGAAGGTCACAGTTTGGTCACCCCAAAGCCCTCCCTGCACATTCCAGCTGTGCCAGCCTTTCCTCCCAGCAGAGCTGCTCCATCCTCTGCTCATCCTGGAGCCTCCTCTGGGCTCTCTGCAGCAGCTCCAGCTCCTCCTGTGCTGGGCCCAGGGCTGGGGCAGCTCTGCAGGTGGGGGCTCACCTGAGCAGGCTACAAGGACAGAATCCCAATCCCTTTCCTGCTGCCCCAGGGCAGGGTTCAGGGCTGGGGCAGGTCCAGCTCTCCCCCACAGCACCCCCAGCTCCTCCCCGGGCTGCTCCATGTGCTCATCCCCAGCCTGGACTGACCCCAGGGGCTGCCCCAACCCAGGTGCAGCACCAGCACTTGTCTTGTTAAACCTCAGGAGATTCCCAGGGGCCACTTGTGGAGCTTGTCCAGGTCCCTCTGTGTAAAAGAATTTCTTATTGACCAGGGCAGGGGTTGTCTCTGGAGAGCTTGGACAAGCCAGGTTTGGCTGCAAAGGCCTGCAAGGCCTGCAGGGCCTGTGCCCTTGGAGTCACCTTGAAAGAATAGAGCCATGAAGGTGAAGAGAAGCCTGAAACTCGATCCTCTTTGTTTGTAATTATACCAAGATAATATAAATTTAGATACAGGTCGAAGAAGTGAGACCAGTTAGGTAAAGTGTTCTACAGTAGAAAATATAAACAATCTTATCAGTATAAAAGATGACGAATAAAGCGGAGTCTGCCATTTTTACTGCATCAGTAAAGGTGTCTTTATTCCACCCTAGCTCCTCGAAATCAGGACCTTGTTCCACCTCTGATGGCCCCGTCCTCCAGGGTGGCACTGCACCCTCAGCTCAGTGTCACCTGCAATCCTTCTAAGGGTGCCCTCAATCCCTTCATCCATGTCTTTAATGAATATGAACTGGTTCTGGTCCCAACACGGACACCACCGGTCACTGATGTCCATCAGGACTCTGAGCCATTGACCACAGCCCTGTGGAACTGACCATCCACCTTCCAGTCCACCCACCAAATCCATCTCTGTCCAATTCAGAGTCACTTTAGGGTCAAACACCCCTAGCAGCAGGTACAC
Source organism: Bombycilla garrulus (assembly GCA_013400315.1). NCBI lineage: Eukaryota > Metazoa > Chordata > Aves > Passeriformes > Bombycillidae > Bombycilla > Bombycilla garrulus. The sequence continues at coordinate 899,517 of VXBU01019431.1, read as the reverse complement.
AGGAGATCCTTTGATAAGTCTGTGTTCCCAATTGCAGGTTAATTTTTAGTGTTGCTCTCTAACAGCTGCTTTTCTGCAAGCCTGGAAAAGCCTGGAGGCAAAGCATCAGGTTCCATTAGTGTGGGATTTGGTTTGGGGTTTATTTGAAAGATTAAAATGTGGTCTCTTTTCTCACGGAAAACAATAAACTGGAGCAAACTCAGTGCACAGCTCTGTGTCCAGGAACACGGCATGGCTGGGCCCTGTGTCACAGCTGGCACAGACAGGGCATGGGCTTCCCTGGGATGGCAGAGGAGCCAAGGCAGAGCTGCTGGGCACTCCCTGCCTGCCAAATGTGTGCCTGGTGCTCTGCCACCTCACAGACATCACTTATTGGTCACACAGCCTTGGGCAGAGGAACAGGACATGTACATTCCCAGGGGCTGGCAAGAGAACAAATCCACACATTGCAAAATCTGTGCCAATTAGAGCCACCCGCAGCCTCACAGTGCCTTCAGAGCCCAAGCACTGCAGCCTGTGGGTCTGTTCCTCATCCTGGCAGGAAACAATGCTTTTTCTGAGACCAGACTGGCACCAGGAGGTGTCATTGTCACCAGCGTGGAGCAGACACTCCTTCAGGATCAGCAGAATGCCCATGGCTGTCTGCAGCTGTTGGGTACCCTCACCTCCAGCCAGCCCACAGGAATAATTTACTCACCAAGTGTGAGACTCCTGTCAGATTTGCCCTGGGGATTGATATCATGAAGTAAGAACAGGAAAAGGGAAAGGGAAAGGGAAAGGGAAAGGGAAA
>VXBU01019431.1:858631-898406 GCA_013400315.1 Bombycilla garrulus | reverse complement strand
GAAAAGGAAAAGGAAAAGGAAAAGGAAAAGGAAATGGAAAATGGAAAAGGAAAAGGAAAATGGTAAAAAGGAAAAATGGGAAAAGGGAAAAGGGAAGGGAAAAGGAAAAGGGAAAAGGGAAAAGGGAAAGGGAGGGGAAAGCAGATAAATCCATCTAGCAAAGAAAAACAAGACCCACATTCTGCTGTTTCTATTTTCTCACTTATTTCTTTTTTTCTAGAACAAAATTTAATAGACAAATGTCTGTTTCCTGCTGAGTAAGATAATATAATTCATAAAAAACAACATCAACTTTCATCGAGAGCCTAGGGTGTCTGTATAATGCCTGACATTCCCAGAGAGAGTCTGTAAATTGATTGTTTTAGAGAAAGGAAAGGCAAAGCTTGTGCTTTCCTTCCCAGGGAGTAAGTGCCCTTCGCAACGTTTTTGTCACAACAGAAGTTTCTTTAATGTAAACAGAAGCAGCAATACTTCTAAAGCTGAGAAACAAGCTGAAGGACTAAAATCCAACCTCCCACCCCTGAGACAGAGGTCTTGGTCAGAGCTGCTGACCAAATCCCAGACAGGACCACTTCTATTCTTTGTAGAGACAACCCAGACCCTGAGAATCATAGCATGCTCATGTCCCAGGTCCAAACACCTAATCCAGGCAGAGCAGGAGCCAAGCTGTGGCTTTGGACTTCAGCCATCACTGGAAACGCACTTTCAAACCCTCCCACTCCTCTTTTTCCTCACCCCAAGCCATCAGGGCTGCTCCAGCAGCCCAACCACATCTGGCTCCTTCCCAAAGTCAGCATCTCCCAAGCCACCAACCATTGATTCCAGCAGCACCAGTATTGCTGTCAGAGAAACACAGATCACCCTGTTGGAAAACCCAGGGGTTGTGCCAGGCTGGTTCTCCAGCCTCCAGATAATGGATTTACAATCTCAGTGTTAAATATTTAACATACACACCATACTGGGAAACACTCACAGCAGCCACTTCCACCTCAGATCCAAACCAACAAAAGCTTTCCTTCAGCTGTCAGTGACCTCTTTCTACCCCACTCCAGAAGGGCAGAAGATCACTCTCACTCTGCTTATGCATTCATTTATACAAATCCAATTTTTCCAGCAGTTTCAGCTGTAGGAATGTTTTGAAGCAAGGCTAGGTGAGCTCCAAGACCATTTAGAGATAAAAACACCTGGACACAAGATGTTTTTTTATTCCTTTCCCATAAATCTGCTTGCGAGGGATCAATTATTTATATCCTTTTCTCAAAAAGGCGCAAAATGTGAAAAGGATTTTGGTGAAATGGTGTTTGCTTGCATGCAGGGCTTGGGAGAAAGCTCCTGCCTGGTCTCTGTGTCACAGTAGCAGTCCCAGTCCTGGCACAGGATCACATTATATACAGAGCTGTGCAAATTATAAATTACTTTGGTCAGTCTTTCATTTCTATATTTAGCAACCTGAAATCATTACAACCTACTCAAAACAAACCAAAAGCAGTAAAAAGGACAATATCCTCTGAACCTTCAATGAGGAACCAATCCTACCAGAGCCACAGATGGGAGTCCCTGGGAAGCCACACATTTCCTCAGAGAGAAAAGCTAATTACTCAGCAGATAAGAAGTGTCAGTACAAAGGAAACCACAGAAGTTGTCTGTTAAGGCTTTTTCTGCCTCGAATCAAGCACTGCCCAACACAAACTTGCACTGCCCTTGCACTTCTGCAGCCTGGATGCTGTGCTGCATTTCCAGTAAATGCGCACACTAATTTGAGGTATCAATTGGACTAATACCAAACATCTCTTCAGTGGGAGCTCTCTGTTACAAACCCACCTGAAGGCCGTGCCCTGAGCTCATCTCCCACCTCCCAGCCTCACCCTTGTCCCTACAGTGCTGTGGGGGTACACAGCACAGAGAGCACCACTATTCAATTAGCATCTCCAGTCTGATCACCAGGATGCCCTGGCAGATGCAAACAGAAACCTGAAGATTACAATCTGAGTGGATTAAGACTCAGGTGCCAGGAAGAAGGAGATTGAATCACCCTCTGCAAGCAAGAGATCTTTGTAAAATGCATGAGTTTGTTTTTCTAATGTTTAACGTGATGATTGTAACATGAGATTACTAACCCTATGGAATTGTATATGAGCATTTTGGAAAGCTCAGTAAAACCGAATTCTGATCCTGAATCAGTGTTCTCATCTCTCTAAATCACCGATACGGTGCCTCTGCGTCACTTTAGCGCTCAGCACCCAATACCGAGCACAGAGCAGACACAGCCTCCCCCTGGGCTCTCACTCCTTAGCCAGGAGGGAACAGACAGAAGCTGTGTTTCCCAAACTGTGCCACAAATGTGTTTCCTTCCTCCAGCTGCTTCTTTGCAGCCTTTTCCCCCCAGCCCCAGCCTTGCATTCCCCTGCTGCACTCACGGAGATGTTTCACAATCCAGAGGGTTATGCCCAGCTCCGAGGAGCCTGAGCTGCAGCTTCCCTGGGTCCATGCAATCCAAACTCCAGCCAGCAACTTGCCCAGTGGCTTTGTACCTCCCATCCCTTCAGCCTGTGGCACAAGAAATGTCTTCTCCTGGAGGAGATCCTCAGCTTGAAGGTGGAAGAAGGTGTGTAGGTAATGTCACTGCCATGTGTAAAGAACACACTCAAAGCATGTTCCTTCCCTGGGGCAGCCAGCCATCAGCCTGCTCCATGCAGCAGCCCAGCATCTGCTCCAAAGCCACTGACAGATGTGTTTGTGGGCTGCTGTTGGAGGCAAGATTGCCTTAGGAAGGGCCCTAAGGTCTTCTTGAAGTTTCCNATATATGCAGATATAGCAGCTCAACTCCAGCAGGCAGGCAATATGCTCAGGGCAGGGATTGTTCTCCCTTTGCTTTACACCTGGAGCAGCAGCTTTCCTGGGCAAGCACGGGAGAGAAAAACGCGATGAACCTTCAGCTACTGATTTGAGTTGGGATAGAAATGTTTGGGATAGAAGTGATGGGGATAGAAGCAGCCCTTTGCTGGCCTGCCACTCCTGCCACTCCCTGCAGAACAGGGCTGGGGTTCTGCATGCTCTCCTGGAGCAGCCTGGGATAAAAAGCTCGTGTGCCAGTCCCAGCAGCAGCCACTTGATGGCCATCCTGCTCTGCAGGAGAGGGACACCGGGGACAGAGCAGAGGACCTGCCTGGGACCCCAGAGCTGAGCAGTCAGGAGCAGAGGGGTTCCCTGACAGCCCCAAGCAGCTGCCCCACGGTGNCCTTTTCCCCCCAGCCCCAGCCTTGCATTCCCCTGCTGCACTCACGGAGATGTTTCACAATCCAGAGGGTTATGCCCAGCTCCGAGGAGCCTGAGCTGCAGCTTCCCTGGGTCCATGCAATCCAAACTCCAGCCAGCAACTTGCCCAGTGGCTTTGTACCTCCCATCCCTTCAGCCTGTGGCACGAGAAATGTCTTCTCCTGGAGGAGATCCTCAGCTTGAAGGTGGAAGAAGGTGTGTAGGTAATGTCACTGCCATGTGTAAAGAGCACAATCAAAGCATGTTCCTTCCCCGGGACAGCCAGCCATCAGCCTGCTCCATGCAGCAGCCCAGCATCTGCTCCAAAGCCACTGACAGATGTGTTTGTGGGCTGCTGTTGGAGGCAAGATTGCCTTAGGAAGGGCCCTAAGGTCTTCTTGAAGTTTCCTTCCTGTTCTGCTTGTGGTTAGCCTGAAGAAACAGTAAGGCTAAAAAAAAAACAACCCCAAACAAAACCAAACAAACAACAACAGAAGAACTTTACACAAGTCATTCTGGTCTCATTGCAGAGCGTGGTGGACAAGGCTCAACTTTAAAGGGCTATTAAAATGAAAAACACTTTTGCAGGAAAACAGGGGAATGACAAGATTCACTGATCAGGCCACTGCCCAAACAGAGAATGGGGAACTAAGGTACAGATCCTACCAGAAAGACATGGGACATGGCACTAAAAGAAATGNGATTTAATATTAAGTGACAAAGCATGACAACTCTACTACTTACAGGACAGCTGAGGCACAGCAAGGGAAAACAAGCAACTAGAAGATACAGGGGAAATGAAGGCCTGGAAAGTTGGGGACCCCACATCCAAGAAAAAGAGGATAAAAGGATGAAAAATGTGTTGCAGAGTAGCATGAAAAGTGAGAAATCAATAACCAGTAGATGATAGAATACTAATTAATTAAGCAAATGATGTGACTTAGAACCGATGAACATTAATTTCTTTGTTTGCTAAAAATTTATAAATAAATGGAAAAGTTCTGTATTGGCATCAGTGGGGAGGCCAGAATTTATCATCATCCCCTGTTAGCCAAAAATAAAGCAGCGCCTTCCTCTCTAACACTCAAAGACAGTGTTAGAGGGAGTCTTTATCCCAACGATTTCAGAGGTTTTTGGTAACAGCAGCACTGGTGAAAAGACCCCAAACCCCGCAGCCTGCACACGTTTTGCCCCNGGGATAGAAGTGATGGGGATAGAAGCAGCCCTTTGCTGGCCTGCCACTCCTGCCACTCCCTGCAGAACAGGGCTGGGGTTCTGCATGCTCTCCTGGAGCAGCCTGGGATAAAAAGCTCGTGTGCCAGTCCCAGCAGCAGCCACTTGATGGCCATCCTGCTCTGCAGGAGAGGGACACCGGGGACAGAGCAGAGGACCTGCCTGGGACCCCAGAGCTGAGCAGTCAGGAGCAGAGGGGTTCCCTGACAGCCCCAAGCAGCTGCCCCACGGTGCTGCTCCTCAGCTGGGTGCTACGAAGGAGAGAGTTGAGATCACTTAAAAAATCACTGGCAAGGGTATGAGCTAAAGTCAGATTTAATATTAAGTGACAAAGCATGACAACTCTACTACTTACAGGACAGCTGAGGCACAGCAAGGGAAAACAAGCAACTAGAAGATACAGGGGAAATGAAGGCCTGGAAAGTTGGGGACCCCACATCCAAGAAAAAGAGGATAAAAGGATGAAAAATGTGTTGCAGAGTAGCATGAAAAGTGAGAAATCAATAACCAGTAGATGATAGAATACTAATTAATTAAGCAAATGATGTGACTTAGAACCGATGAACATTAATTTCTTTGTTTGCTAAAAATTTATAAATAAATGGAAAAGTTCTGTATTGGCATCAGAGGGGAGGCCAGAATTTATCATCATCCCCTGTTAGCCAAAAATAAAGCAGCGCCTTCCTCTCTAACACTCAAAGACAGTGTTAGAGGGAGTCTTTATCCCAACGATTTCAGAGGTTTTTGGTAACAGCAGCACTGGTGAAAAGACCCCAAACCCCGCAGCCTGCACACGTTTTGCCCCTCTAAACAAAACCAGGGCAGGTGCCCGCTGGTTCCTCCCCAGGTGCCCTGGCTGCCCATTCCTTCTCGCTCTTCAAACCCTCTGCTATTTTTCTCAGCCTGGGGATGGCATCACCTCCTCATTGCTGGGGATGCGTGGTGGGGAGCTGGAGGCTTTCCCCCAGTGTGTGGATGAGGCTTGTTTTGGTGGAAAACAAAGAGATGCCACATTGAAAACTGAGTGCTTCACTCATTTCCAGCTTCAAGCCCCTGGCACCTCCCAGGGAGCTCTGGGACCCACTGAGCTCCACTCAGGGTTGAGCATTCCCTCATGATTCCGTACCTAGTGGGGCTGCCAGAGGCCATTTGGTGTCCCACAGTGCACTCCAGGACTTATTGGGGCATTTTGGAATACATGGAATGGAATTTGGAGTCTGTCAAGGACACTGTGGGGCTCTGCAGATGCAATTCAAGGTCCACAGGAACATCTTGGGGTACCAGGGATGCAATTTGAGGCTCTCTGCACAAAATCTGGGGCAGTGTAGCTGCAATTTGGGGCCAAGTGGAGCATTTGATGGCAGGGGTGTGAGGAAGAAGCATCCCACTGCCTGTGGAACAGGCCAAGAAAGACAGGGTCTGCTCAGCACACTCAGGGCACTACACATCTGAAGGATCCCGTGGGCTCGGATGGGTTTGTCCACCTTTATTAACCCAGAGAAAACTGCAGCTCCGCTGAGCTCACCGGCACCAGCAGCACAGCGTCTGTAGGATGGTCCACGATCTGCGCTGCACCCTTGGAGCTCTCAGGATCGAGCCCGTCTGGGCTGCCAGGAAACGGATTGAGACATTTGTGTCTGTCTCCAAGGGCTGGAGGGCTGTGACCGGAGGAAGCAGAGCCGAGATGAAGGCACGTGTCTGCTGAGCCCCTGCGGGCTCCCCACGGAGCACTCACCGCTGAGGATATGAGCCTGGATCTCCAAATCCTGCTCCCTGACGTGCCTCGTGGCGCTCCCTGGGCACAGAGCTCTGTCAGTCCCTGCTCCCAGTGTGCTCCCAGCAGGGTGACCCCTGCCACCCTCCCACTCTGCAGGGGCCGCCAGCAGCCCCGGGGAGTGGCACTGAGCAAGGTGGCCACCAAGCCCAGCTTGTGGCAGGAGGCAGAGGGAGGCTGAGGCTCTGCACGGAGTGGTCGGGGCAGCCACAGGGCTGCTGGCAGTGCAGTGCAGGGACGTGGCCGGGCCGGGGCCAGGGGCTGTGACTCACCGATGAACCTGACGGCCGCCAGGCGCACGGAGGACTGAGAGTCGCTCAGGTAGGGCAGGCTCTGCTGCATGTACTCTTCAGCCCTGCTATTCCTCTTCGTCAGCTGCAGGGAGCACCAGGGATGTCTCCAGGCTTGTCACAGAGCCCCCCAGCTGGCTGGAGCAGTCCTGCCAGCACCCCTCCTTGCTGAGCCCTCCCTCCTGCTGGATACAGCGAGGGACGAGGGGCCTGCAGAGGCCCCTGAGGCTCTGCTCTCGAGGGCAGGAACAATGTCCTCCAGGTCCTTCCCAGCCCTGTGAGCAGCACTCGGAGCAGCCTCTGCTCCCCTGGGCTCTCGTGGGGACAGACACAGGGCAGGGACAGCCCTCACCCAGCCCGGACCCTGAGGCTCATCCTTACCAAGCAATCTTCAAGCTCCCACAGCTGCTCTTTCTGCAGCAGGTCCTTGAGCTGCGTCCATTTGAGAAGTTCTGCAGCAGCAAAAAGGGCTTCCCTGGCAGCCTGCAGAACAGTGTTAGCTCAGAGGTGGCACCAGGGCCTGGGGAGAGATACCTCTTGCCTTTACTCCTGTGGTGATCCCACCCTTAGGAAGCTGTGACCTGTCCTATCCCAAATGTCTTGGATTCTCTTGGGGACAGCCCTGGGTGACTGACCGAGACTTGAAGCCCTGGCCCGTGACACCTGTGGGGAATCTGAGAAGCCTCTATGCTTCTGGAGCACACATGTTCAGACCTCTGGTGCTGCCTCAGTGTCCACAGGCTGCTGCTGGAGCAGGCAGGACAAGTGTTGAAAATGGCCGAGCCCCCTTGTCCCCCCTTGCTTGTGCTGGTTGGACAGGACCCTTCCCAGGCGCTGCCTTGGGGGAGCCCTGCCCAATGTGAGCAGCCCTTGTCCCAGTGCCTGGAATCCCTGGAGGTGTCAGTGCCCCCAGATCACTGCTCAGCCTTCACATCCGTACCTTGGCCACGCTGGGGAGCTCGTCGTTCATACGGAAGAGGAGCGGGATCAGCGCATTCTGCATCTCCCTCCTCATCTGCTTCTCATCCCTCCTCACCACGGACCTGAACAGGTCTCTGAGGAGCCAGAGGGAGAGCTCTCGCAGCTGGTTGCAGTCCTGTGGGAAGGAGGAAAGGTGAGCTCTGCCACAGCGGCTCCCTGCCCGTGGCTGCGGTGAGGGGGATGCTCCAGGTTCAGATTCCAGAGCAGCACAAGCAGCTCTGCAAAGCCCAGAATCCACCAGCAGGGTGACCAGCCTGCTCCGAGTGCTGCTTTCAGGGCAGGGCTGTGGGGCAGCACCCGTCTGTGGGCTCAGGCTCACACATCAGCCTCACCGAGTCAGAGAGGGGCAGGATCTTCCCCACCAGCGCCACAGCGAGGGAGCTGGCCTTTGATCTTTTCAGCTGACCCAGGACATTTTGGAAGACCTCAACGACCTTCAGCTTCTCATCTTCGCAGCCAACTTCCAGTATCTTCATCATGCTTGGCAGGAAGGCTTCGATTTTTCTGGCCTTTATGAAAAAGAGAGTTTCCATTTTCTGAAAAGGCTACATCTGGAGAACTCCCAGGGCAGGGAGGGGGTTTGGAGCAGTCACCCCACCTCCTGACTCCCAGCCCAGGCCAAGCCACTGCCTTGCACTCAGTCCCAGGCCCTGGCTGCCCACGTGGCTGCCCCAATACCACCCTGCTCACCATCTCAGCTCTCTCCGACAGCCCAACGAGGACTTCCAGCAGCAGGAAGTTTATCACCACATCGGGATGCCCCTGATGTCTCCAGAAGCCAGCCTTATCGCCCAACTTTTTCAAGTCCAAGGATGGCTGGAGGAACAGACACAGCCATGAGGGGCTGGCAGAGGGCTCACAGAAAGGGGTGAGGGTCTTTTCTGGTAACTCACAGCTCTGTGAACGGTGTGGGTGACTTCTATGGGGGGGCTGCACCACCAGCTCCGGAGCATTGCAGCGAACTGCGTTAGGACCTTGTCCAAAATCTGAGGCATGGAGGACAGAGTGTCGCACAGCTCCTGCACAGTGCTGGAAGCCAGGGGGCCACCTCAGCCACGGCGCCGTGGCCAGGACCAGCCCCACAGAGCAGAGCCCATGCTGGGGGTCCCCAAGGGCCCTGCAGGAGGCAGGACAGGGCTGAGGGGCAGTTCCCTGCAGGGCTGGGAGCACTGAGCTGCCTCCGGACTGGCTTTGGCTGCTGCGGGCCCAGCCAACGCGCCAGGGAGCTGGAAAGGTTTGTGGGATGTCGAGCCTGGCTCCGTGGGGTGTCCTGCAGCATTCCGTGGATCTGGCAGCCACAGAGTCTCGGGGTCCCCCTCCCCACATGGAGCAAGCCCTTCAGACTGTCAGGGCCAGTACCTTTCTCCATGAAGAGCCATCTCACACAGGCCGATGACCACTGCCGAGCAGTGCTCCTTGCTCATCAGCAGTAACAGTGACTCCACTTTCTCGTAGCCTGACTCTGTGGTGATGCGTGGCAGGTTTTTAAGAATGCACCTCACTATCTTGGGCACCTGGGGAGGACACAGGTGAGGATGGCACTGCCACTGGAGTGCAGCCATGTCCTCAGCTGCCCTTCGCGTTCCTCTCCGCCACTTTCACGTGGCTTAGGTGCCCAAGTCACCTGGATTTGTGAGGAAGGGATGGAGGGAGAAACAAGGCCTGACAGGGATGAAGATCAGGGCAATCCAGCCCCTGGGCACTTACATCTGCCAGCCAGAAGTCTGGGTTTTCTGTGGCTGCATCCAGCATGCTGCTGGGCACCTCCTTGTCAGGGATGCTGGGATCCCTCATCGCCTTGATGGCCTCGAGGATGACGTCTGTCACCTCACTAGAGTGGAGGTATTTTCCAATGGCCTAAGCAGAAAGAAAGGAAGGAAGACAAGTGCCACTGAGTGCCCTGATGGTGCTGCTTGGCTGGGCAGAGGCTGCTGGCAGTGCTGGCAGCAGACCCCACAGGAAAGCTGGCAGCAGAGACTGCAGTCCCTGCGGGGGAGAGGGGGAGGAGAGAGGGCCCCCCACATCAGGGGGGAGGGCTCATGGCTGGCCCTGCAGAGAACTGGAGGTTTGCTGGGGGCCAGGAGAGCTGGAGCTCCTGCTGGGGCTGGAGCTGCTGCCAGGACAGAGTGCAGCCCATGTTGTCCCTGCTCAGAAATGGCAGGAACCTTCTTGCAGGGCAGTGAGGCCCAACCAGCCCCACTGATTCTGGGTCCTTTTGTTCACACAAGTGCCCTGCTGATGCCACGGACAAGAATCCCAGCAAGGAGGGGGATCATTACCTGAGTACAGTCTCTGGTGTTCAGGGAACACAGCGAGGAGGTGGTCACAGCTTCCCAAGCGAAGTAGTTTGACTCCTCCCTTGGCCTTGCTCTGTCTGAACAGCAGGGCAAACACACAAGAGTCAGTAAGACAGAGCTGCTTTGCCAGCAAGGTCATCAAACCACCCCAAGATCTGCTGGCAAGAGAGAAGGACAGAATCAGTCAAGATTTCTGGAGGGTGTCAGGAATAGCTCCGTGCCAGAGGAACCAGCCAGGGTGGTGGATCCGCTCTCCTCTAACAGGGAAGACTCGGCTTTGGGACCTGGGAGCCAACCGGAGCTTTGGCTGTGGGGACCACAGGCCAGCAGGGTTCAGGCTCCTGAAATGAAGTGGGGGAAGGAGAGCAGTAACAAACAGATACTGGACTTGAAGTGAGCACTCAGCCTCTGCAGCTAAGTGACGGCTGGGATGCCAGGGGAAGCAGCTGGGAGGGGCAGAGGAGGTCAGGAAGCAGATCTGTCAGGAGAGGTCGGGGTGCACAGGGATGAGGGCCACAGCTGCTCTTGCTTTTTTACTTACAGAGGAATTCAGCGAGGGAAAAAAGAGCGTGGAAAGCTGTATAGCTTGCTTGGTCCTTGGAATATCGGAAAAGAATGAGACGTCCCACCAGCCTTCCCATGACTGGGACTGTGATGTCTTCAGGGCAGGCAGGTTCAGAACTGTCTTTTCCAAAGCTGAGAGAGGCCTGGTTGAGGGGGCAGGAGAACAAGGGCTAAGAGAAGGAAGTTGGTGCTGAAGACCCATGCCCAAGAGCGGGCCCAGGGCTGGATTCCCGGTGAATCTGGGCTTTGCAGGGCTCTATGGCCCCATCTCTTGGAGCAACCAGCTGGGAAGCAGCCCTGGCATGGAGAGTGGCCAGGAGGGGGAGATGGCCTGGCTGGAGGGTGCCTGCTCCTTACCTTCAGAGTGCAATAGCTGGACAGCAAATTGGTCAGGACACCAATCCTCCCCAAAGCCCTCTCCCTCACAACTTCCCTCTCAGATCTGGTGAAGTCCAGCAGCACCTGGGACAAGAGAAGCTGCTGCTGAGCACCAGGCGCAAACACAGCTCTGCTCCTGAGCCAGACCTGTCCCATCCCTCATGGCTTTCTCTGACCTCACACAAAGCCTGTCCCTGGGGTCCCTCACAGGCCTGGAAAAAGATCCCAGGACAACCTTGTGGCCAGGCAGGTGCCACCCTCTGCATCCACTGTGCTTCAGAGGAGCCTGGTGCCAGCCCCTGCCTCTTCACAGGAGGTGAGCACCCTCCCCACACCTTGCTCTGCCTGCTCAGCACTGGACTGGGCAACTCCTCCCTCCAGGGTGAGGAACAGCCCTGGGACCCCCCCTCTGCTTGTGCCACACCTCAAAGATGTCCTGCAGCTCCCTGCTGACAGTGGAGGAAGGAAAGCTGAGCACCACTGTCCTCAGCATTGTGTCCATGGATTTCAGCGTCTGCAAACACAGCAGAGAGCAGTGCCTGTCATTCTGCTGCTCTGTCCCCCGTGCCCAGGAGAGCGTGTGAACTCTCAGTGCCTGAGGAGAACACCTGAACTGCCCAGGGGGGACACAGGGATACACAAACTGCTGGGGACAGAGCCACGAGGGTGGGAAAGCATGACCAAGACCTCAGGCTGCCTCAGATCTCTGGTCCTGGGGCAGCACAGGGTGACCAGGGAGCAGCACAGAGGGACTGGAGGCTCCTGGAGCTCACCCAGCACTTACCTTGATGTAGAGGGAAGCGCTCTGGTACGGCATTTCCCTTTCTGAGGGAAGCAAGAAGACACTTGAGAAACACGCGGAGAGGAGGCTTTTGGTTTTGCCGTCCAGCACATTCTCCACCAAGCTGCAAGGACAGAGGAGAGCCAGTTGGACACCAGTGCTGGGGGCAGCCCCAGCAGGTGCAGGTGGCCTCAGAGCTCTGGGGCAGGGGGCCCACCATAACTCGTCGATGGTAATCATGGCGAGGTAGCGGATCTGTGAGGACAGATGGTCCCTTGGCTCCTTTTCCAGGAGGTCCTGCAGAGCACAACCAGGATGGGACCTGGCAGCAGCCAGTGCCTCCAGTCCCTGACCCACCCAAGCACTGTGCACACCGGGTGCCAGTGCCCGGGGTGCTCGTGTCCATCCCCTCACCTTGATATTCTCTACCACTTGGCACGTTTCGCAGAATAAATCCAGGCCCTGGGTCAAGCCACTTTTCAAGGCAGTTTTGCACAGGATGTAGATGCTCTTCAGAAACGTGAACTTGTGGGTGTCCTGGCAGCCAGGGGACAGAGACACAAACAGGGAGTGTGAGAGGATGGACACAGCCAGCGGGACTGGAGCACTGGGGGTGCAGTGCCCCGTGAGAAAGGCAGCTCTGCCCAGGCATCTCCCCTGCACAGCCCAGCAAAGCCCCTGCCAGCAAATGCCAGCACAGCCACTGTCCAGCTGGCCACAGTTACCTTGTCAAGTCCAGTGACAAAGGCCACGACGAAATCCACAATTTCCTCTGATTCTTGGTATATAGGCAACCAGCTGGCATCTGCCAGAGGGGAAGAGAGGGAAGGGCTGAAGAAGCTCTGGGCACAGGAGAGAGCCAAGGAGAGCTACCCTGCACCCAGCCCTGTGCCCACACCCCTTTTCTTGAACAGCTTGTGACTGGAGGTGCTGGGCAGAGGAGCAGCTGTGCTGGAGCCCAGTGCCCTGGGCTGAGGAACATGCTGGGATATGGGCAGGAAAGGTCCAGAGTCCCACTGCTTCTCCCTGCCCGCATCCTGGAGCCCCTCTGCCCTGGTTCTTCCTTGGGAGAGGCTGTGCTGGGGCTGGCGTCCAGCCCTGAGCTGCCCTGGCATTCAGGTGACATCGTACCTGTCCCCCAGGACCGCTGCTGTCATCATGCCAGGAAAACACGATCCTGGCATCGTGCAGGGTGCGCTGCTGGGCCCCAGCCCTGCCCAGCCCCACGGGGCCCCTCGCTCACCAAGCTGCAGTGGCTGCATCGTGCTGGGGTCGTAGAAGGAGAGGGGCTGGGAAGAGAGGCTCTCCTGGGAAGAGCTCTCCTCCTTGCAGGCCTCCCTGGAGGAGGAAGGGGGTTTCTCGTCCATCCTGTGGGACAGGCAATATGGGGGATCCTGGGGCGGGTGTTGGGCTGGTGTCGTGGGAAGCTCTGGCAAAACTCTTCAGTCCCACAGGGCCGCAGGAGTGCTGGGGCAAGACATGGGCTGCACTCAGGGGCTCTGTGTCAGCTCCAGGCTCCTGCCTGTCGCCATCCACCATGGGCAGTGGCCACGCTGACCCCTCGTGCTGCCATGGGCTCTCAGAAACGGCCCCACGGTGACACAGCACCTGCCCCTAGCAACAGGTCCCAGTGCTTCTAGACATGGGAACTGTCCCCAGCAACGGCCCCAGTGACACCCCCCAGGCAGGGAAGGGCACGCAGGGCACAGGCCTGGCACAGCCATGGGTGCCCTCAGGGTGCCTCTAGGCCTCATCTTACCCTCAGGTGCCCCCTGGTGCCCTGCGCTGCATCCCAGAGCCCCGTGTTCAGACACTCTCACGTGCCTGCAGGACGTCCCTCTCCTTTCAGGACACTGCAGAGCCCGACCTCTGTAGGAGTGACAGGGGCAGGATGGCAACACCAGCATAAAGCTCTAAGGGCCGTGGTTCTCATCATGCTGGGAGCTGTTGTCCTCTGGTGGGGATCAGAGCAAACTGGGGCCTCTAGGGCACATCTAAAGGTGCACTGGGGTGCTGGAGGGGAAACGGGCCCCAGTTTGTCCCTGCAGCAGCCCTCCATCAGCCTCCTTGCACCATTAGGAGCCCTCCCTTGACACTCACGTTACACAGAATCCCACAGTTTGCCTTTCCCAGGGCCAGGAGAGGCCCCTCAGGCACAGAGGGACCACAGGACTCCTCCATCTGCCCAGCAGGTGTCTTCAGATCACTCCAGATCACAGATTCATTAAGTTTGGAAAAGATCCCCAAGATCATCAAGTCCAACTTTTGACCATTAAACCAGAGCACTGAGTGCCACATCCAGGCATTTCTTGAACATCTTCAGGGGTGGGGACTCCCATCCAAAGCCTGACAAGTGTTCCCATAAAGAAATTCTTCCTGATAATCACACACAGACATCTCCTGAGGCCTTTAGGGCACCCCTAGCCACCCTTATCATACAAAAGTATTTACAGATTAAAAAAAAAAAAAATTGGAGAAAAGCACCTTTTGCTCTCAGCCCTTCTCAATCCCATTGCCTGCTCCTGGAGAGGTTTGGATATTTAATAATGATGACCTCAAGTGCATCATCTTCCATTACCAGGCCAAATTGGGCTGTAGAGCTGATTTATTCAGGGGGAGGTTGGGCAGCAGAAACTGTGGTAGCTCTGCGTGAGAGCAATAAAATCACAGGCAGTGACTCAGGGGTCAGAAAAGCCACAGCTCACTTTAGGGTCTCGACACAGACATAGAGGAGTACAAACAGGAGAAAATTTTACTGCTACCACCAACAACAGCAGCTTTACTAAACCCATAAAAACCAATCACTGTTGGAGTTGGAAAATAATGAAGAAGGTAAATAATTTACAGGGAGGGGGAGAGGGCCTGTTTAAAACCCAATTAATTGTGACTGCTCTGAAGCAGCCCCCAGAGCCTGCAGCAGTCTTCAGTTAGGTGCACATTATTTAATTGGTTTCAAGTGATTTTCTGGACTGCTAATCACCATGATGTAATTAAAAACCTGGGCAGCATGTTGAGTGCTATAGCACTTCAGAGATGTTAAACTCCTGAGAGTTCCTGCACTAGGAATGGCTGCTCCCCTTGCCTGGAGTGTGAAACACCCAGAGATGAGACATGAGAGAAAACATTTCACCCAGAGTGTGAAACACCCAGAGAGGAGACATGAGAGGAAACATTTCACCCGGACTGTGAAATACCCAGAGAGGAGACATGAGAGGAAACATTTCACCCAGAGTGTGAAACACCCAGACAGGAGGTGGGTGAAGCAGAGGAATGCAGGGTAAGTGGCCACCAGTAACTGCTGAGGAGTCAAGGTGAAATATTCATACACATTTTGAAAAATATCCCCTGCTCCTGAAAATACAGATTTTGAAAAGCCATGAATTTTGGAAAGCACGGAAGTTTTCCTTCTTACAGGAACAGGCTGTCTCACTAAAAAGAAGGGGGGGAAAGGAAAATGGAAGTTTTGCTTCACAGTTTGAATTTTTTTTAACTACTCATCAAATAGTTTGTGGTCTCCAGGGTCCTCATGGTGTAATTAATCTTTTTAATGTTTCTCAGGAGCAGCTCAATAAAGCCCAGCCATGCTTTCACCCCTGTACTGGATAGTGGGGGAGGGAAAAAGAGGACTAAAAAAAAAAAAAAATCCAATAACTCATCACAAAGAAGGGGTAGAGGAGGATTGGATGAACACCTCTTCCCTGGAAAGGCACCATCAAAGCAGCTTCATCTGCTTAAAGACTTCCTGCAACACGATCCTAAAACCACCACTCTTCATTCCATGGCTTTCTGCTGCACAACTCATTTTCCACAAAGCTCCAGCTAACTGGGCTGCAACCCATCTATGAAGGAATTCCAGATACATCCTTTTTATTGTTGTTTGTTTAACTTTCCTTTTTATCCTGGTGTTGATACAGCGAAACCTCAGTGGCATGGCTGGGTCAGGTTTGTGGAGCACTGATGTTTGTTTAAACACCTTTTGTAGCAGGTGTATCTAACCCCCCGTGAGGGGCTGGAACAGCATTCACCCAGCTGAAGCTGCTCTCCCACTTGGTGCAGGCAGTGTGAGAAGATCAAGGGGAACTCGAACTTTTCCTCACTCCACAGCAGAGGTTCATGTAGTACAGTCACTGCTTTGGCAGCGTGGGAGGCAGGGGGAATAGTTCCACAGGAAACACAAGTTTTAAAATACTCCCAAGTCAGTGGGCTCCAGGGAGGAATTGCCACCTCTGCTGACCACCAGAACCATCACTTGTATCTCCACAGGCTCTGCTCACCAGCAAGGGCAGTGGGGGCATCTGCCTTGGACTCGCCTCCATCTCAGACATCCTGCAAAGGCCAGGCCAAAGCTCTCCAGCTCCTTCAGAGTTTGCCCTGTGCCTCTTATTCCCCCTGTCCCCACCCCCTGACCTGCAGAGATACCAAGAGGACAGGCCAGGTGGGTGAGAGAGGCTGCAATTTCAGCCAGACAGAAAACCCCAGAAGCACTTCCAGACACCACAGTCCTATAACAACCCCAGCCTGCCTCTGTGAGAGTTTTGAAGGATTGTCTTTAAACCAGCAGGCTTTTGGAGGAGCACATCTGTGAGCACACCAACACCTGTGAAAGCACAGCCCGTGACAGTTTGTGCACTGGGCTGATATGGACTGAAACCAAATACCTCCACAGCTCTCTCCTGGCCCAGCAACTCAGCCAAAAATTTTGCCAAAGCACATCCAGCCCCACGTGCTTCACTCACCAACTGTGATGGTGAGGCATCTCCCACCACGCAGCAGCGCTGCTTCCACATTTAAATATGACAGAAAACTGAAAAATTAAAATGTTTTGGCATACCCAAAACCTATTGTGTCCAAAAGAAACAAGACTCCCTTGCTTTCCAGGGAAAACAGGAGATGAAATTAGAAGCGGCTGTTAGAGGAAACATGAGCCGTGCTGTTCTAACCAGCTTTGGCTTTATCTGCTCTTCCCAAGCCTGAGGAGTCTCAGAACTGAAAGTTCCCTTTTTGCTGATTAGATTATTGCTGGGAAGAAAACAGTTTGTGTTTGTGCAATTGCTTCATTGCCTTCTTGTGCTTTCTAAAGGCTTTCCAGGTAAACACTTCCCAGCAGAGTTGAACGGGATTCAGTATGCACTGCTTTGGGCTTTGAAAAGCTTGAGACATTTCCCTCACTTCCTCCGTTCCCCTCAACATTTTGGCAGTCACAGGTAGAAAACCCACACTCGGAGCAGGGGTGTAACATAAAAAGAATGCTTGTCACCATAGAGCAGCTTTCTGCCTCAGCCAGGGAAGATGCCACTCATTTCTCTGGCAGCACTGCTGGCAGCTGGGACAGCAAAGCCTTTCCAGAGCTCTTGGGGAGCATCTCCAGTTTGCAGGAGCTGGGCTCAACCGGGAGGATCCTGGCTGGGGGACTCAGAGAGGTTTCCTGGCCTTAGCAGCGTCCCCCAGCATTTACTGCAGCCTCTGCTCCCTTCCAGGACCACAATCCAGGACAATGTCCCTGTTGTCAGCTGCAGCTCCTGACCTCGTTATGAGAGGAGTGTGTGTGTTAAACCCTTCAGTGAGCTCCCTGGAGACCACACTGCGACCAGAGCACGCTGCTTGGCTCCTGGAGAAGCAGTAGCACCTCAGTGCACTAAAGACATCCCATCAGCTTTGTCAGCTCAGCACAAAGACCACCAGCCTCAAGAGACCTCTCCCTCAGGAGGTGTCCTCCCCTCAGGAGGGGCAGCTCGAGCCCAAACTCCTGCTGGCTGCACAGAGGCTGCCATCAGATGAGTGTAAATAATGTTTTTGCCCTAGGTCACTAAAGAAACTCATGGCAGAATCAGATTTAGAGTTCTCATCCTTTAAGTGCTCTGAGCCAGGGAGGAGAGGAGAAATCCACGCTGCTGATTCCCAAACACAGCGCTCCCAAGTCACAGAGAATTCCTCAAGAGCTGGCTGGGGAGGCAGCTCTCATGCCTGCAGCCAGCTGCTCTGTGGGGTACAGCACACGAGAAGGGCAGTGAAAGAAGAGTTTGTTCTTTGCTAAGCCAAGGCAGGACAAGGTAGATGCCACCAGGAGGGACTGCCAAGGACCATCGGGATCACCAGGGCGATGCTTCTCTGAGGAAGTGAGCCCCAGAGCTGTGGCTGCCCCATCCCTGGCAGTGCCCAAGGCCAGGCTGGATGGGGCTGGGAGCACCCTGAGACAGTGGAAGGTGTCCCTGTCCATGGCAGGGGGTGGAACTGCACGAGATTTAATGTTTCTTCCAACTCAAGCCTTTCTAACGTTAGTCATACCATTACCCTGAAATGCAGTGCAACCACCTGTGTTTGCAGCTCTTTATAGCAGAGCATAACCAGGTCTGTACTGACTCATGTACAAGGAAAAAAATAAAAATTACTCAGCACATTAGTCACTAGAGATCAAAATCACTTCCTCCCATTATGACTTTGTAAGCATTAATCTGCAAATCTTCTGCAAGAAATGAGGCAATTATTAGCCCGAAGAAAAAAATACTCTTTATCACATCACTCTCAAAAACACAGTAATAGAAGAATCACAGCTTCAGTCCTTAGCAAGTAAACAGGAGCAAAGTGTTCTGCAAAGCAAATTCTAACAGTGTAGGCAGAACAATAACTTTACTTCCCAGAACCTGCTCCCATTTCCTTCCAGGTTTTTGTTCAACCACGTCCAATCAATCACAAGGGAAAGAATCTTCCAGCAGACTTCCCCCTGCTTGGCCCTTCCCAACAAGATCACCTCTCCACGGGCACGTGTCCTTCTAGTGCCACACCCGAGCTCCATCCTGTCCCTCAGCTTTCACAGCTGTACCCACAGAGAGCCAAGGACCAGCTCGATCAATACAGCAGCAGGGACACAAATAAAGTGAGGGACCTAAGTACAGGTGACAGCTGTCCCAGAGTCCCACAAATCAAAATCACAGCCAGAAAAGAGGTGACAGCAGCTGAGACCTGCTCAGCCCATGCCTGGGGTGCCACAGGCAGCTGTTTAGCAGCAGAACGTGTGCTCTGGAGCAAAGCTGTGGCTTTACAAGAACAGGTGAATCTGTGGAGACCAACTCATTTTCTTAACCACATAATATTGGAAAGACTTGTTTCATCCCAAATTCAGAGGCTGAGGAAAAAGAGACATTAAGGATGGGACAGCAAATTAGAAAAAGCACGAACGGCACAATGCAACACCTCTATGAGGGACAGGAATACAAAACAAACACTTTAAAAGAGATTAAATTTAATAAGAAGGACATTCAGCTGGAAAAAATAGGGTGACATGCTCTGAGGATGGAGTAATGAATCCAAAAGGATAAAAAGGATAACACATCCTCTCAGAAAAACATTCTCACTGATGACCTCACTTTATCAGGCCACCAGAGTTTTTGTAAAAGAATCTGATCTCTCCTCAAAACTTAAGCAGGTGCTCATGTTGATGACTCAAATGTGAATCACAGGGGCACAGAACCACCAAGGATTTTACACACATACCAGCTCAGTGCTGCAGAGGCCTTTGTAGAAGTACTTGTAATGGAGAAGCAGGATTTGAAGCACCCTAAATCTTGAGTAGTCCTCAAAAATGTTTTAAGAATTGCAGTTGGTGTACACTGACATGGACACTTTTATCTTCTCCAGCCAAGTATAATGTTCCCTCCACGACAAATGAAATTTATTTTTACATTAAAACTATTTTAATAACTTGCACTCATAATCATTACAATCACAGATCAGGATTGCTTCACGGTAGAAGACCCAAACGCCTTGCAATTAATTTTGTAATTTTATTCTGCAGCACACTTTTCCTTCAGGCCTACAGAAATCCTTCAGTAGTTGCCCGAATGTGAAAATGATGTTTACATCACCCTGCTAATGAGAGCCCTTCCTCCCCGGTATCACTGCTGAGTAACTTTCTCCTGGCCCGTGCACACACTCCTACCCATGTGCTAATTCACTCTGGGATATTAATGCCGTGACTCAGTGGGATGCTGAGTCACCAGTGATGCAAGACCCTGTTCCCACAGCCCAGCTGATCATAACCCGGCAGCAGGAGCACACAGAAAACCCAGAGCTGCCGTACAAGGAGCAGGGACAGATGTGGCCCTTTAGGGACATCCCCCCAGCCCTCCCTGTGCTGGTGCAGGGCCACAGAGACCCAAGGGAGACAGGACCTGGGCCCTGGAAGCTCTGGTTGCTCTGCAGAGGAAAAGGAAAGGACAGATCCTTTTGTACCCTTAACAGTGTCTAAGGAAAGACACCCCATTCCCAGTTATCCCCATTACTGCCCCCACGTTCAGGCAGAGCCTTCTCCTCCCTTTTTGCTCTCTGCCTTCCACCTCAGGGCCATGGGGCAGTTCTGGCTGATGAGAATCTAATGACTCCTGCTGGGACAGCTCTGCAGGTGTCTCCATCTCACTGGGAACTCACCCAGAGGCAGAGCACAGCCCGGAGGGAGCGTCACCACGGCTGAGATAAGGAGATGACTCAAACCCTGGCAGAGACCCAGTTCCTTCCTCCAGGAAGCAGCAGATACAGGAAAAGCCTCAGACAGCATCATCACACAATCTGGACCTTCCTTCCCTTTCCCCTGGGCAGCCTTGGGAACACTGACAGCCCATTTGGATCACTCCTTGTCCCTCATTCACAGTGAGAGCTGCAGAGAGGCCATCAGAGCGGCTCCTCCCTCCCCCTTGGGATGAGCAGCGCTGCTCTGGGCGCTCCCGTCAGCTCTGGGAAACTCCAGGTACCCAAAAGGCTCCTGCACAGCCCCAGTGAACAGCCAAGGACTTTGCCAGGGAGGAGGAATCCAAGTAGCCCTCACCTTTCTGGGAAAGGGAAATGCAAACCTGTAAAGTTTATTCACCGAGCAGATGGGATTTCTTCTTGCTGAGAAGGTCATCACTCCATTTCTCACGAGATTTTATTTATTGCTGCAACTTTCCTACTGAATCTCACAATTTAAACTCCTATTTAAGCACTCGCAGTTCCCCAGTGACTCTGCCCAGCTCAGCTGCCAGACAGAGCAGCACCCCCAAAACAGAAATCATCACCGTGTGATGTTTTTGGGGGGCTGCGGATATGGGAGCAGCGGTGTCAGGACTGAGGCGTGGATCACTCTGGGGTGGTTGGTGACCCCTTTTCCCAGGGAGATGCAAACCCCACCGTTCCTCACGGAATGCTCAGCTGCCTCCCAGCCCCATATTTGCAGCCTGACGCTTTTTAAACGAGGAGCTCCCCGCTTTCCCCAATTAGGTGTTAAACTCTCGTCTCTCTGCCCACCCCTCACGGATAAAGCCTGAAGGCTCCAGCTCGACCTGGAGCTTTTGCAAAGGCAATTTAAAGCAGCTGAATCCTTTTCAATAAAGCTTACAGCAGGATTAACGGAGGTGGAAGCTGAACACAGACCTCCCCAGTCTCATTCACAGCGTCAGCCTCTCGAGTTCTCTGCAGCAAGAAAAATCTTTGTAAAAAAAAAGAAAAAATAAAAATGGTAATACCAGGAGTGCCGGCATCCTGAATACAGAACTAATCCACAAGGATTTAGCTATGGATTACTTTGCCATTGTCAACTTACTGTCTAACAACAGTTAAGAAATTTTTGTCAATCAAATTAAACCCATTTTAGCAGACGGAAACATTAGCAATGTTGCATGGGAAATATTGAATTTGAGGCTTTATTTCACCACTGCACAGAGCCACACAAATTGTCCTCTGCCAGAGAGAAAACAGTCCCTCCTGAACAAGTGTTTCCTTAATTAAAAAAAATTAATAAAAAAAGAAGATAATTCCGTTTTAAAATTTGCCCTCCCTCCCGGATGCTGAGTTAATTGATAGAAGAGACTGCAAGAGAGGCACAGAGCACCACTGAGACCTGGAGCACTGAAACTGAGCTCCAGCAGGGTAGGGCTGCTGGTGGAGTAAACCAAAATTGGCAGAGTCATCAATCAAATCCATTATGTTCATCTCTGTCTATTTAGGAATATCACAGAATCACAGAAGGGTTTGGATTAGAAGGGACCTTAAAGCTCATCCAGTGCCACCCCTTGTCAAAGGCAGGGACAACTTCCAGCATCCCAGGTGCTCCAAGCCCCATCCAGCCTGGCCTTAGACACTGCCAGGGATCCAGGGGCACTCAAAGCTTCTGTGGGAACCTGTGCCAGGGCCTCACCACCCTCACAGGGAAGAATTTTTTTCCTAATATCCAATCTATAGATAATGTTGCTGTTATAACACCCAGAGCTGCTGTTGAGGTGAATCCCAATCACCCAAGAGCTGCCTGCCTGTGACTGAACGTGTATTCACACAGAAACTCCGAGAGATTTCAGAGCACCAGCTTCAGATTCCGGCTGGGAGCTGTGGTCCAACAAAAACTGTGGCACCCAAAGCTCCTGCCCGAAGCACAGCCCATGCCCCAGCAGAGGGATGTGCAGGAGGCAGGGACAGCCCTGCCCTTCCCCTGCAGCCCTCAAACCCCCCACCTTGGAGCCAGCTGCCCCTGCAGGGTCCTGCAGAGCTCAGGGAGCACAGCCACTGCAAAGCACTAAAAAAACCCCAAAATAAAATAAACCCTTCAAAAACTGAGGAGGTGATCAATTTTGATCCCTCCTCACAATCCTTGGCTAGTCAAAGTGGCAGAGCCTTGGCCAACAATGCAGCAGCCCAAGGGTGGCTGTGACACAAACGGCCCCATGGGGTCTGTGCCTTTATCCCACAAACATTTGCCCAGGTGAGAGGCAGCACTGCTCCCTGGGATGGTTCTGGCCTGGCAGCACAGCATCTTTGCCTCTTGATGCTCACGAGCATTTAATAAAAACCAGCCTGGTTTGCATTTCTCGAGGCAGCAGACAAGCAGTGCATAACTGCATAGAAATCGGGGAATTAATACCTTGGTGCCTTCAGTCTGCTGCTTCAAAATCAGCACCTTCCAAAGTGAAACTGGCTGTAGCATGCTGGCAAGGCTTTTTAAAACAGAGGCAGATCTACCAAAGAAGGAAACAAAAAAGAAAAAATATTAGTATAAATCCTGACCTTGGAGGAGGTGGCAGAGATAAATAAAGAATTGATTATACCATAATCCTGACTACCAGGTCCACTAATATAAAGGGTGATTTTTTCACTGCTGCTGTCTCTCATACTCTAGAGGAACCATCTAATGGCAGCATTGAGATGCTGGGCAGGTTTACACTGGGAGGAATGAGGAAATTATAGCTGCTCAAGCGAGTATCACCGCTGGGCATGTGCTGATAACATAGAAAAGCCTGGAGGAAAAAACCAAACAAAAAAACCCAGGCCAGCAAACAAACCCCAAAGCCCCCCTCCCCACATTCCCTCCCCTTCCACACTCCTCTGCCCTGGTGGATTAAAGTTTTCCAGTTAAGGAAGGGAATTACTCAGTCAAATGTGCCAAGATTGAGAGCCAGAGATGAGCTCCAGATGAGGAGATATCTCCAAACCCTTTCGGAGTTATGAGAAAGGAGCAATCACAGATGTCACACCCTGTGCCAGGACTGGGTCTGGCTCTGGGCACTGCTGATCCTCTTGGGGTGGCAATTCCAGGGCAGGGAGGCGATCTGTGGCGTGATACCAGGGGTACCAACCCCAGGCTGCTCTCATTTGCAGCTCTGTGGTTCCTCCCAGCCAGGAGCACTCCCTGATCCAAAACACTGCCAGGATCTGCAGCAGGAAAATGCAGCAACTTCTCCAGAAGTTGCTCAGAGTGAAGCTTCCCAGCCCAGCTGCTGCCTGCAGAGATAAGGATGTCACAGCCTCTTCTGCTGTGAGCCACGACACAGCACCTGACACACCTGCAAGGAGCTGGCAGCCACCTCTGGCCAGGACAAAGCCCCTCTGGTGGACACAGAGGCCGTTCCCACCCAGCACATCTGCTGAGGCACCGCTGCAGTGGGAACACTGAACCCCACAGCTGCTGTAAATCCATCGAGCTCAGTCACTGGCACAGCTCGCACTCGGTCCTTGCAGCCTCCTCTGGGGACAGGAGTGTCCCAGGTGCGGGGATCTCCTTAACCCCAGGAGACCCCACAATATGTAGGAAAGTCCAGGTTTCCAGCCCGTGCTGTTGAAGGAGTCTGGAGTCGTTTGTTCGTGTTCTCAAGGCAGTTTATCAGTTCCTTATCAAAAGTAGATTTCTCTGCCCTGCCAGGATCGACACAGATCGCGTCGAGAGACACACTGTGCCCGCCCCGGGTCAGCTCTGATCTTTTATACTAAAAACTACGTATTAAATGTTTACAATTAAGTACCAATCTGTGCCCCTCACATCACCATGTCCAGGTTTGTGTCAAACCAATCCAAAAGTGCCAGCATCACCAAGAAGATGGAGGTTATGAAGAAGAACAAAAGATAACATGCCACGTGTAAAAATCCTCCATCTTGTGTCTCAGACCCCCCTGTACAGATCTCCAACCCCCCTGTACAGGGCCCTAAACCCCCCTGTACATACATTCAAATTTTCTTCTTTTTACTTATAACTACTACTATTTTACTATCTAAGTTTTTGTGACCTGAAATTCCTCATACAAAGCTGACAACCTGTTCCATGGGTTAGAATCAGATCTACAGGTATTTTTACTATCATTCCAGGGTCCCTGACACCTCTGGCAAGGCTGAAAAGCCTCCTGAGCAGGTTTTGGGTCGGCCAAAGGCGTCATAGGAACCCCCTGGGTTCCAACACCTGGGACCCTTGAACTGTCACCTCCTCACACAGTTATCAACTAGCACAGTCTGTCTGTCCACATTTCTCCATCCTTGCCTTCCCCTCCCTGCCATGGGTACCAGCAGCCCCCAGCCCTCCCTGCAGTCTCTGCTCCACGGGCAGGATTAACACAGGGAAGCTGCCCTGATCCCCTCACGGGAGATGGCCACGCTTCACCCTCCCTCCACCTGCTCAGACTGCAGATTCTCACTCTAAATAGTCAGTTCTTATTCCCAAAATCATTAAAGCCACAGCTGCAGCTAAACCCCCGGCATAATATTCAAAAATCTTTCTCTTTTCCAAGTAAAAGAGACATGCCCTATTCAAGAGCTTTCCCAGAAGAGGTAGAACAGGGAATACTTCCAGGTCCTTCACCCTGAGAAGGTTTCAGTGAGCCAGTTCAGCGTTCAGAGATTTCCATTTCCATTCTGATTCTGCAGTCAGGAGAGATGAGGGCTGGCTTTGCAGTAATCTCCTCTCCTGTCTGTGCATCCAAATGAACTGTGAAATTGGAAAGGAGGGGGTCTGAGCATCCTCACCTGTGCCTGGCTCCTGAGCCAGCCCTGCAGCCACCTCAGCAGCAGGAGCAGCTGCCACACATGATGCTCAACCTCTCCCCAGCTACTCCTTGCTCTGCCAGCCCGAGTGTCATGAGAAACTGGGGGATAAACAGAAAAAATATAAACTAAAGCAAAGCCCATCTTCCTCATCCCTTCCCTGGTTATTCCCATTAGGACAATGAACTCAAACCCCAGCAGCTGGTGCCAAAGCTGACAGGTCTGCAAGGGACCTGTGGGGAACAAGCAGCGCCCTTGCAATGCAGTGTGGCCTTTTTGGAGAGGACAAATTTACCTCAAGAGAAACCCCGTGAGGTGCTGCTGTTGGACTGACGCAAGTTAGCAGCGACTGTTTTGAAAGCCTGTTGATAAAATTTGACAAAATTTGACAAAATTTGACAAAATTTGACAAAATTTGACAAAATTTGACAAAATTTGACAAAATTTGACAAAATTTGACAAAATTTGACAAAATTTGACAAAATTTGACAAAATTTGACAAAATTTGACAAAATTTGACAAAATTTGACTTCTGGACTGCTCGCTGCAAGGCAGGGGATGCACATCCCTTAGTGGCATACCCTGACTGCCCTCTGACACTGGCACCCAGCAGAAGCCTTTGGGGAGCTCCCAGAGCTGCTCTCCAGGACTGTCAGCAGCTGGCCCACCCTGCAGAGCACAGCCCCTCCAATCTCCTGCCTCCCCAGCTCCTGGCAAGCAGGGAAACACCTCCAGAAGGGAAACACAAAACTCTTCACACCCTCAGAGTGAGAGCACAGATAAAAGTCCTGGCTGTTCAAAACAAGTTGCATTCCAAAACACAGACAGAGACAGGATCGGGGGAGTTGAGCAACCCAGAAGCTTAAAACTTTTGTCAGACAACAATTCTTCATGAACTGTTCTGAGGAACAGCAAGGTCCAACAGCTGGTAATTCCCTAAAGCAGAAAATTATAGAAGGAGAGTTTTTAAGTCCCATTTGTTTCCTTCTTCCTCTGCTAGTAGGAGCCTGGAGAGCACAAACTTTTGTCATCTCCCCACGTTCCCTTGGATATGGATCAGCGCAGAGATGTTTTCCTTATAGGAGCCAGACAAAACCTCACTTGGTCACGGTCTCATCTCTGCTTCAAAGAGAAAAGCAGCTGGACACAGCCCAGCCCAACACAGCAGAGCAGGCAGAGAGCCCATCCAGCTGCCAGAAAAAAATCACCCAACAGCTCCACAGAGCACAGCAGAGACTCAGAGCACCTGGATCCGGGAAGCTGTCCCAGAAGCGAGCTCCCCACAGCGCCAGTTTGCTTTACCAGGCAGGTGATGCCTCCAGGAACTGAACTCTGCACACACTGAGAGCTGGGAAGAGAGAATTCCTGATGGGAGAGGGACCGTGGCTCCAGGTCTGAATTCAACCCCAGGGGAATTCGCTGCTGGCAGTGCTGCCACAGACAGCTCTGCTGCAGAGCACAGCTACTTCCCAGCATTTCAGGTACCATCCAGCAGCCAGGCTCCAGGTGCAGGGTAAGAGGAAAGCTGTGTTTGACAGAATTTCTGTTTGTCTCTCTACACATAAAAATATGATGAAGGCTATTAAATAAAGCAGTTTGTTTTTATGAGATTGTTTCCCTGGTTAGAGCTAATGCTGAGGAAACCACAACCCTCGCCAAGACAATTCCCACTGGGAAGCACGAGGCAGAAGCTGCTGCTGGGTGCAATTAAAGCTGCAAAGGGTAAAAGGAAGAGCAGTAAATTTTTGTAGATGCTGATTTTCTTTAGGTTAGAGAAATTCTTGCATACACTCATCAGTAAAAACCAAGCAGAAAAGAGAATAGAAAACTTTTATGAGAAAAATCATCACTTAGCCCCAAAAAGGAATTTGAACCAGGAGTTTAGATATTTGAAATTGCTTTCAATTCCAAACAAGAATGGAAAGTTGGAATGCTGAGGTCTCTTGTGAGCTGGAAAATGAGACATTAGGGAGCCCTGGATGAGTTTGAAATTAAAAATGTTTCTTTTCAACAGAATCACAGTATTTTGCTAAATACTAACACCCTTAGGCTTGAGGTGAAGCAATAGGAAAAAAAAATCTTTTAAAAGTTCTTGTCTCAATGAATATTTACCATGGAAAATATCAGTGGAAGCACATTTTTTAATTACAGAATTCTCTTTTCTCTAACATTACTCATCTGTGGTTTTAAGAGGTTTTGGAGAAGGCTGGGATTTGGGAGGAGGTGTATGAATTACTGATTAACTCCACAGGAGAGCTCCGAGCTGTGAAATCTCAGGGCTGCAAAGCCGCACTTGAACAGGGCACTTGTGTCATCTTTACATCATCTGTAGGCAGGAATTACAGCAGGAAGACGAGTAGAGATGTGTGAACTGCTCTGCTGAAGGGATTTCTGTGTAACCACAGGAAGGATTTCAGGCTGAGGGGGCATCGACAGCACAGCTAGCTGTGAGTTGGAAAGTCAATACCAGTGGGGCAAGGGCTTGTCTTTCTGAAGTCACAGTCTCATTAGCTACATTTTTAGCTCACCTTTTTGGTTGTTTGGTTGGTTTTTTGGTTTTGGAATTTTTTTTTTTTTTTGCTAACTTTACTGGAAAGAAGAGATGGAAAAAAGAGAAACCTGAGTACAGGCTGCTGCCAGACAGTTGTGTGACATGCTGACAGCCAAGTGTCCATGTTTTCCTCATGGACAGTGTGCTACTCCTCATCTATAAATAATGCAGGAGAACTGTCTGCAAGGAATTAGCCTGTGCTCGTTCTGTTATTCAGTGCACACAGGGCTGAGACCTGGATTCATTAACCCGAGCAATGGGAGAACAGGGTGTGGGATGTCAGCACAGCTGTCACTGCCACGGCACGGCCGAAGCAGAAGTGGCAGAGAATTTGGGCAAATTGTGCTTCCCACAGCTGGGAGCTGGGGCTGATAACAGCAGAGTGGAGCAGCACCGAGCTGTGGGATGGAGGGACAGGCCAGCTCCTTATCTAAAGAGCACGAGCTGTTATTGCCAAGGTGTCACATTGTCCAACCTGTCTGTCTGTCCCTCCGTGGGAAGCCTGCCCATCCCAGCAGCACAGCCCGTGTTCTGAGCAGTGCTGGGACATTTCTGTTCAATGCTGCTTCATCTCTCCACACCAACCACACACAGAGCATCAAACCCAACCACTCCTCACCCCAAGGCACTACTCCAAGGGTCCTTTTCCTTTCCCTCTCCTCTCCTGCAGTTCTCCTCTCGTTTCTGTGCATAAAGCCCCAGGCTCCTGCCCGCGGAATGGCTGCGGTGCCACGCCGAGCACACGAGCCAGCCCGGGCTCCAGGAGCAGCATAATCACATCAGCACAGGCCTGCACCCAAATGAAGCAGCTGAAGGGAGCCGCGGGGATAATTGGCACCACACAGCGCTGCTGTGCCTGCCCTGCCCCCGGCACTGGAGCCCGGCACAGTCAGAGCTCCCTGGAGCCGCGCCAAGGGCAGAGCATCGCGCAGCTCCTTTTGTAAGAACCGGCACTGAGCTCCCCTCCGCTCCAGCCCCTGCAGGACAGCCCAGCACAGGCTCTCACCGGCACAGACAAGGCTCTCTGCTCCTCCCCTGCAGCCGGAAGCACGAGGTGGGTCCCAGCAACCCCAACACCAGGCTCCAGGGTCCCCTCCAGGGAACCTTGAGGTGATTTTCATCTGATGAACTCTACCTAGCCACACACCCCTGTGAAGATGGCTGAGCTAATGGTTTTCCAGGCACACCAACACTCCTTCTGGGATTTCGTACATCTACCCCTGCTGTCGTTGGCACAGTTACCTTATCTTATAAAGGAAGACTTACTTTTTCATCATCAGAGTCCAATTCCTAGGAACACCAAGCTGTGAAGATACTGGGTGCTCACTTGGGTCAGTCCATATGTGAGACACAAAGTGAAGGAAAGGAAAGGTGGACTCTTGACTCCTCTGTTTCTGCTCATATTAGAAGCTGTGGCAACAAACATACTAAATTTGAATTTTCTCTGTTTTTACTTTATGACCAGGAAAAGTTATGAGGGAGCAACTACAGGGGCAGCATTTGGGGCAGGTCTATAGAGCACCAGACCAGATGGTCAAACCATGACAAAACAACGGGTTCTGAAAGCTGAGGGGGGACTCTAAACCTGACTGTCCAACTTATGCTCAGCTGTGTGAGCAGAACATTTCAAGGTTTCACCAAGGTCTAGGTGGGCTTTAGTGACCTTCAAAGATGCCAATAAACATTTGAGCAACCTTTAGGGAAGCCAGCAGACATTGGAGCAGCTCTCCAAACTGGAGCAACCCAAAGAAGAACCCACCAGATTTTCACCTTCCCCTGTCATTCCTCACTGCATAACTTCACGGTTCCTCTTCACTCTCATTTTTTTCCATGCTCTCCCACAAGCCATTCAGTCCCACTCTCCATCTACCAAGGCACCAGATTTTTGCTGCTACCTGAGATGTCACAGACACGGGGACCATTAGACCAGCACAGGTTTGGGAACAGCAGTTCTTGGCAAGGCGAAGTCTCAAAAGGGATGCCTTAAGATTTTAACTTTTATGTTTTTCAAATCCTGTACTGCATTGGTGCACAATTCTGAACACTATAGAGTATTAGCTACTGTCTTCACGTTTTGGTCAGACAAAATCCTTCCAGGCCTGAGATCCAAGGACACCCTACAGCCTCAGGCCCTGAAAAGTATAAACAAAAGTGAATTGGGGAGGGAGCAAACTGCGGGAATATGACTTCATTACCTGAAGCTGTAATTGGAGGATTAACCCGTGATATGCAAATAGACCAAATTTACAATTGTCTGAAAAATTCGTGCCCATCGTCCATCTTGGGCGCAGCCTCTGGGAGGATTTTGCACTGCCCAAGGTGCATCTATTGTAGGCCTTTAATAAACACCCACTTTATTCTCTTAACCTTGTCTGGCCTCTGTGCTAGGCAGCCACTCCGAGGCATTAAAAGTAATCCACAAAACCACAGAAAGCTGCCCAAAGATGCACTAAAGGGTGGCCTGGGAGGCTCAGGGATTGTGTGTGCTGCACAGTTACTGAATCCCCCCCACATGAGCACATTTGGGGTTTGCTCAGCAGGAACACAGGGAACAGGCAGAAAAGGAGCAGTGACAGAGATGGAGAAGTTTGGCACAAGGCAAGGGCTGTGCAAGACAGGAGATAAACAGGTGAAGTGGGAATCTGGCACAGGGGAGAGGAAAGAGGGACAAAGATGAGAGAGTTTGAGAGATGCTGCCTGCCAGGTGCTGGCACACACCAGCAGAAAGCACATCAAAGCTCATCAAGTGTCCTGACAAGAAGCTTTGTCAAGGAGTGCTGACCAGTGAGAGCTGGGATATTTTTGCACAACACACTGCCAGTTTGGAGAGAGCAGGCAGGAGCTCTTGTCAGAATGTGAGAAAACCCATTTCCTTACGCTTCTCCCACTATGTATTTTAAAGTCTTGAAAAATCATCCTGATGGAAAAGGTCTGTGTTGTTCAGCAGTGAGTTACAGCTCCAGGAACATCCAGTGCAACCCTTGGGAAAGGCTCCAGGAGTGAAGTGAAGTTTACTCGATCCTTTGGCTAACTGTTCACGTAGGATGCTCTCGTGGGGAAGGGACACCAGTCTGTGCACGTCTCCTCCTCTGGCTGGAAGCAGGGGAGAGCATCACTCCAGTTTGGGAGGGGATGAGTTTCCACCAAGCTCTTTCCTCCACTCAGGAGGCACAGGAGCCTTCCCCATCCTGCCTCCTCCCAGAGGAGGAAGCTGAGCCAGCAGAGGCCCTGCAGGTTTGCTGTCAGGGTATGGACAGCCTGCCAGCTTTAAATCCCAGATCCAGGCATTCTAACACAACCAGCATCCCCTGCATTTTGATCTGCTTTGTCACAGTCTGAGCCAAGGCAGCAGGAGAGGAAGGGCTGAACTTTTACATGAGATGGATCAAAAGAAGGAAAAACCACGGGGGCAGCTTTATCTTACCCTGGAAAGAAGAGAATGAGAAAATACTGACGAGCAGAAACGACAAATGCAGAAAACCTAAAGCAGAAAGATGAGTCAGAAGGGAGAGGCTGAAGCACTTCAGCATTCAGAAGGCTGCACACAATCACCTGGAAACAGAGACTGTGCAAAGAAAAAGAAGATCGCTTCTTTGTGCGGAGCTGAACTTCCTGCAGGGACACAAAGAGGAAAGGATTCCCCAGCACAGGGACCTGCTGAAGGACCAGGCTGGAGCTGCAGACTCCTGCCTCCCACCCAGCTGCATGCTGCTCAACAGGAGGGAAGGGGCAGCTTGGCCACGCTGGTGGGACACTGGATGGCCTTAGGATGCTCCCCAGGCTCCCTCAGCTAAAACACACCAGTTTGCACCAACAGACCCCGTGGGGACTTATTTTCCAGACTCATGTGTGCAAAACTGCCAGAAAATGCCTCTAGGGATGTTTAAAAACACTGAAACACTCAGATTCACAACAAGATCTATGATCAGAGGGAGCTGTGAAGGCAGCCTGGAACAGTGAGAGCTTGGGCACAACCAGCCCTTGCATGGAAGAATTCATTCTGTACCATAGAAAGATGANCCATCCTGGCTCCTCCCAGAGGAGGAAGCTGAGCCAGCAGAGGCCCTGCAGGTTTGCTGTCAGGGTATGGACAGCCTGCCAGCTTTAAATCCCAGATCCAGGCATTCTAACACAACCAGCATCCCCTGCATTTTGATCTGCTTTGTCACAGTCTGAGCCAAGGCAGCAGGAGAGGAAGGGCTGAACTTTTACATGAGATGGATCAAAAGAAGGAAAAACCATGGGGGCAGCTTTATCTTACCCTGGAAAGAAGAGAATAAGAAAATACTGACGAGCAGAAACGACAAATGCAGAAAACCTAAAGCAGAAAGATGAGTCAGAAGGGAGAGGCTGAAGCACTTCAGCATTCAGAAGGCTGCACACAATCACCTGGAAACAGAGACTGTGCAAAGAAAAAGAAGATCGCTTCTTTGTGCGGAGCTGAACTTCCTGCAGGGACACAAAGAGGAAAGGATTCCCCAGCACAGGGACCTGCTGAAGGACCAGGCTGGAGCTGCAGACTCCTGCCTCCCACCCAGCTGCATGCTGCTCAACAGGAGGGAAGGGGCAGCTTGGCCACCCTGGTGGGACACTGGATGGCCTTAGGATGCTCCCCAGGCTCCCTCAGCTAAAACACACCAGTTTGCACCAACAGACCCCGTGGGGACTTATTTTCCAGACTCATGTGTGCAAAACTGCCAGAAAATGCCTCTAGGGATGTTTAAAAACACTGAAACACTCAGATTCACAACAAGATCTATGATCAGAGGGAGCTGTGAAGGCAGCCTGGAACAGTGAGAGCTTGGGCACAACCAGCCCTTGCATGGAAGAATTCATTCTGTACCATAGAAAGATGATTTTTATTATTATTTTTTCTTCCTGTTCATTGTTCCTTCTCTATCTAAATTCCTGCAGAAAACATCAAGGGTTATGTATTGAGGGCTGCTGCTGTCAAAGAATGCTCTCTGGTGCATTTAACAGCTTCTTTATCTCTTCGGAAAGGACCCAGGGTCAGCAGTCCAGACTTGATATCTTCAAATGTTTTTTTTAAAAGCAACATTTTCAGTCCAAATATTCTCAAACTCAGTGTAAGCACCACATGCCTTAAAACATAGAATTCTTTTTATACTGTGAGTTAAAAGCCAGAAAAATCAATGAAATAAAATCAACACACTTGGCTATGATCTCCCCTACTGCATGAGATTATTTCAAAGATGCCAGAACTGTATTCACCCAAAAGCTATGAAGAAGCCCAGGGATGAAACAGCTTCAGCTTTAACTCTGGAGTGTTGCTTCTTGCTTCAAGTTGTGTGTAGTGAATAACTAGAAAGTGGTGAATGTGATGCCAGTTTTTCAAAGAAGGTTTCAGTGCTGAGTAGAGGGACTCTGGAGGAGTAAGGACGGTGAATTAGGAGAAACTGGATTAAAGAGTGAACAGGGATTTGAATCAGCAGAGTGGGGAAAAGGCAGCTCTGGTTCTTGAAAGAGAAGCTCTGCCTCAGGAATAGATTGGAGCTCTCCCAAGGAACCCGTGAGGGCATAGAAATATAATTCCAGCAGTTTGTTTGGATTACCAGAAAGCAGGCAGCAAGGTCCTCCAGCAGCTAATCTTCCACAAGCCAAGAGCAGAGGTCGTCACACAAATATATAATTGGTTAAAAGCTAAGAAACCAAGTGTGGGGGTAAATGGCCAATTTTCAGAGGAGACAACCCCTGTGTCCAAGCATCCAGCACCTTCCTAAGTGAGCAGGGGGAAAGGAGTGAAGGGAAAAATGACAAAGTTTGCTAATGATGCAGAGGGATTCTGGAGAGTAAAGTCCAACTTAAACATTAAACTTGTTTGCTTTTGATCCTGATAATGTCAGAGTCTCCCAGCTAGGGCTGCACTCACAGCAGGGCTCCAGCAGCAAATGCTCCTCTGTGCCCACACAGACCACAACAAGCCCTTCCATGTAATTAATGAGCTCACACAGACGACGACAAGGCTTTCCATGTAATTAATGAGCTTACAGAGGCCATGGCAAGCCCTTGCAATGGAATCAATTGCCATGAAACAGCCGAGTGGGTCCCTGCCCTGTGCCCTGGGCGTGGCTGTGGAGCTGCCCCGGCACAGCCATGCCAGGAGCAGCTCGTGGGAGGGTCTGGCAATGAAAGTTTGAAGGGAAAATGCTTCAGACTGCTGGGCAGAGGTGGCACAGGTAGCAAAGGCAAAAATCCGCCCTTCCCTTCTGCCCCAGTGAAGTTCTGTCAGCTCCCACTGCTTTCCACGCTCAGCTGAGGGATTTCCATTTGCTGTGCTGTGAGGAGGAGGCACAGCCAGATGTTGTCACAGATGGCACAGAGTCCTGGACCATCACTTGGATAACGTCCCAAGGGGACAGGAACCCAGCCAAGGTCAGCACAGGTCACCCAGAGCCTCTTTGCAAAAAGTTGTGGGATATCTAATTGCAGTCGTTACGGAATTGAGTCACGCGCTGCTAATGCAGGCTGGCAAAAGGAGCTCCAAGCCACGAAAATCCCTGAATGTTTTGCTTGCACTTAACACTGGAGGCGTTTAAAGGCTCTCAACATCCATCCTCCCGTGCAGCAGGTGCCCAGCCCCTCTCACTGGCTCTGAACACAGCAAACTTGCAAAGGAAGTGCTTGCAGGCACCCTGCCAGCCCCTGAGCCTGTTCCTCACCGTCAGTGTCCCAGCCTGGAGAATCATCTTATTCCAAAAACCCTGCTAAGACAGTGCTGGCTTTTCAGCTAAAAACAGTGCTGGCAACATGGGAACAGCCAGGGTGTGGGCTAGCAGGGAACGGTGGAGATTTGGGTGGCAGGGATGGGACAGGTTCCCCTCTGCCAGGGGCTCAGGAGGGGAACAGAACAGCCTGAAGTGCTCTGAGCCCAGGAGATGCACGGGGAACCTCCCTGCAGCTCCAAGAACACACTTCAGAGGCAAAATTCAATATTCCCTCCCTTTCACACATGGAGCAGCCTTCCTGTGCCAGTCAGGGTGGCTTTGAGCAGAGCCATGGTGTGGAAGCAGGTGAGCTGATGCACTTCATTTCGTCTGAATCTCTTCTTCTGCACAGCCCTGGGGTGCTGCAGCAGGAGACAGGCTGCAAAACAGGAGGATTGAACAGCACAAAGCCAACACAGCTGGAACAGCCACTTCCAGAGACAACAGCTCAATCATGGGGGCAAAAACTTCATCCCACAGCACCCTGAAGGGAACAGAGAGGTGATGGAGGTCTGGAGACACAGAAGAGAATTCAAACGACTGCTGATCTCTGCACTGAGTGGGCGTTTTCTTGTCTTTTGGTGTGTTTTTTTCATTAATACAGATTTTTATACATTTTGACCAGTCTGGAAAATGAGGGATGCTGTTCCCTCTGTCTCACCAATAAAACAGGTTTGACATTCCTCCCCAAACCCCAAACCCCTCCCCATCTTCAGCCATAGGAAGCACCCAAAGGCCGTGGCACACTGCAAAGGCAGCTCCCAGCCCCCTGGGAACAGTCTGCTTTCAAGACCTCCAGTTGTGCAGCACTGGTGCAATAAAACTGCACCACCAGGGTGTTTTGTGCTGCAGTTTCGTGTTACTTTCATGCAATGTCTTTGTGGTGATTTTTTGTGGCTGCTGTCACAAGTTTTACTGTGGCTGGGAAATCAGCAGAGAGAAGGAAATATTTGCAGTGAGTCCAACCCAGGCTGTGTCCACACACAGAGCAAGGTGAGAGAAGCTAAGAATGATTCCAGGTGCTCGAGGGATAAGAGGGAAATGATCTCAGGGTGCCAAGAGGGCACTGCCAGAACAGCTCAGCGTGGATGAGAGCAGGAAGGGAGGCAGGGTGGAAACAACACGGCTGGGGCACGTTGGGCATTTCCCCTGGTGTGGCCTCAGCCTCCACAGGGCCACAAACCCAAAATAAACTGAGTTTCACCAGAGCAGTCAGTGTAAAAGGGGCAGAAGGGCATTGCCTGGGCTGCCATGGGCAGTTTCGTGGGTTTATCTGCACCCCCTTTTCCCAGCAGGGCTGGCTGAGCCCGCAGCACCCCCCGGCTCACCCTCAGCCCCCATCTGCTCCGGGCAGCCCCTGGAAACAAAAAAGCCTCCATCAAGTGAAGTGTTACTCTGGACCAAACCACGGCAAAGAAAAGCATTTTGAGACAATCAAACGCTTTCCAACTGTGGAGCCAGGCACCTGCTCAGTCTTCCCACTGCTTTTGACCAGGGAATTAAGCCACTTACTCTACATTAGAGCCATTTCCAGAGGAATTTCCCTCCAACACAAAATGCCAGCGGCCACTTCGCTCTGGAGGAGGGTTTTCAAAATGCAGGAGCAGACAATGGTGGGAAGGGACAGTGGGCAGGGGAGTGCTGCACCCTGAGAGAAGGGAAAGGAAAGAAGAAACCACAGGAGAGTGTGGCACAGGAGGAGCAACACATCCAGTGCTCGCTTCATCCTCCAGCCTGTTCCTACATCAGAAGAGCCAGGAGAAGAGCAAACACTGCACAGGCACCCCCTCTGTGCCCCACAGGCTCCTGTGCTGCTGCCCAGCCCTTGTGCTGGTGACACTGATGTCCCTGCTGAGAGGGAGCGGCACAGAGGAGGCGTCTGCTCCCTGTTCTTCATCCCAGGAATCAACCCATGGAGGGCAAAATGCATTATTTAAAAACTGGCACTTACTTTTGAGTCTTTTAACTAGCACCTGTCACTTTTGGCAGTGCTTTTAGCTCCAAGTCTTTCTTTTTCAAGGCCCCTGCACAGAGCTGTTCCCACCTGCCTCGGCAGGGAGATCACAGCAGTGCACAGGAGGTTCATGCGCACATCCCTGAGGAGAGAGACTCAGCTGCTGGATTGTGAGGAGAGGAGTTTCTCTCACTCAAATCACCCAGGCAGTGGGTGACCCAGCCTGTCCTGCAGCCCTCTCTAACACAGAGTGGGACCCAGTGCCACCAGCGTCACTTCATGGCAGGAACAGCTCCATCAACTCAACCGTGAGAAAACACAACTGAGGGAACCTGGGGTCCCCATTTCTGTCTGTCCCTGTCTGCAGGGAGGGCTCAGAGCAGGGACCAGGCCCTGCTCCGTTGGGCCCAGCAACAGCACCAGAGGAAGGGGCAGAAACCTCCCTTGGACACAGGGAAGAACCTCCCTGTGCAGTGACCAGGATTGCCCAGAGAGGCTGTGGATCCTCCCTCATTGCAGAAATCCCAAATCCTGGACACAAGCCTGCGCCCTGAGCTCTGGGATGGCCCTGCTGGAGCAGGGAGGTGACACCAGACCAGCCACAGTGATCCCTTCCAGTCTGTGTGACTGTGACGGCCCCACATGCCACACACTGAGCCACAGGGACAGAGCCCTGGCCTGGGGACAGGCAGCTGGGGCTGCCCACGGCCTGGGGACAGCCACTCTGTACAGCCCAGCCACACTGGGATGGCTTTGGGAGGGGGCACAGCTCTGCCCCTGCTCGGTGACCCCCAGACTGCCCCTGGCACGAGGCGCTGGCACGGGCTCCGTGCTCCTGCTGCCCTGAAAGAGCCAAGGGAACAGCACAGAGCAGAGAGGGGCTGCAGCTCCAGAGGGGCTGACACAGCCTCAGGAGGACTCTGGCACAGTTTGGAGATGCTGCCACAAGGAGGAAAAAAGGATTTTATTGTCTCCTTAGGGAAGTGAAGACAGGCACTGGAAGTCAGCACTGAGCCACCACCACCGGGAATGGAAGTTACCCATCGGAGTAAGCAAGGATATGAACTATTTGGGAGTGAGATTTATTGTAGAAAAGCAGCTTTTTAAAGGAGCTGTTGAATCAGCATCTGCTGCTCCAGAGAGGTGATCCACACCAGCAGCAGCTGTCACCATCCCCAGCTCCACCCCCCATGTGCAGGATGGCAAATACCACCACCGAGCCCACAGTGGCACAAACTCAGAGCAGTGACATTTGCTGCTCTTTATGCACTGCCAGACAACTTTTCACACTTCAGCTCTTGTCTCCTGTGAGAGGGTTCTGAGAGCTCCAGCAGAAATCTTTGCTGCCAGGCTGAGGGTGTGTGCTGCCCTCCATGAAAAAACACCTGGGATCAGCAGCAGGAGCTTTAGCAGGAAATTACAGAGCCTGACTCTCTCCGAGCAGCCTTCTGGCCCCCAGAGTGCTTTCCAAAGCTTTCTAATTCCCAGCTACGAGGAACCAGGCTGAGAAACACAGAACAGTGCCCAGGAGGGAACAGGGTAGCTGTTCAGCCGAACAGAGGAGGAGAGGCTGAGGACACAGAACCAAACTGCAAAGGAGTGGTGTGGTCAGCAGCACGCTGGGCAGAGCACGAAGGTGCTGCATGGGATATTTGGGATAGAAAATAATGGCAAACATGCTTTTGTCTCCAGTCTAACAACACCTTCTGGCCCATGGAAGGTCTCAGTTTGTCTGCACTCCCCATGGTTTTCCTGATGATGATTTGATGGATTTCCAGGAGAATTCTGCTGTGATTTTTGTTGCTGTTCATCTCAAATGCTTTGCAATAAAGAGAATTCAGTAACGTTTGCCTATGACACTTACCACCACACTCAAAAACTGTTGACAAAGGCTTTAAGTGGCAGAGAGGAAAATGTGACATTACTCTGGCCAAATCCTGTCCCTGGAAAGGTTCCCCAACAGACATTTGTGAGAGGGAAGCTTTTCTCCACATACAGAGGGAAGCAATGAGCTCTTCTGCCTCCCACAGCCTGCCTGCTTTCCCCTTGGTGACTACACTCACTGCAGCTCTCCCAGGAGCTGAAGAGAAGGTGAGGAGCTCGAAGGATGAAGAAGACCAAATAGCACATCTCAGACCTTGCAAATAAAAGTGCAGAATGAGAGGGCAACTGTCTCCACAAGATCTGGAATACCTGGCAGGATGGCTGGATGTAAAGTTTAAAGAAGCAGCTGTGCCACATTGGCCACACTGGAGTATGCAAAAGGCTGCCAGAGAGCCACCAGCATGTCTGAATTAGTGTCATGGTTGCCCACAACCATGAGTTACATATGCCACAGTCACAATCATCTGTCACAGTGAACACAGATACAAGAGTTTTCAGAGAACTAAACTTTGTTCAGGCAGCTTTTTTCAGGCTCTTTTTTGTTCTATAGGCAGCATCACTCAGCCCTTTTCCTTGGGCAGCAGCACACAGCCTTCAGAGGATTAAACTTTACCCAAGCAGCCTTTTGATTTGTTCTTCTTTCTGCAAGACTTCCTAACTCCTTTCTGTTCCTTACATGCCCACCTATTCCTGTCTGCTCCTCCATCATCTTACCTTCGTCTGTTCCTGTCCTGGCCCTGTCTCCTCTCAACACAGCCATCAGACTCTGACACACCTTCCCAGCTCAGCAGGAAGATCCTGTGTGAGTCAGGGTCAGCCAATCCCCTCTTTTGTAGGGCTTGTCCCTGTTGGTTACACCTGTGGCCCATCAAGGGCCAGACTGCTTCTACTCCTCTTGTAATTAGTACTGCTGCCCACAAGTCAGCAGCACCCGGCTATAAGCACTGCCCAAAGAGCTTCAGCCCTGCTCAGATCTCTCCTAAAACCACCTGAGGCTAAGCCAGGCTTTTAACAGCACAGTCATCGCAGGCAGGACCCACTGTGCCACCACAGACAACTGCACCTGGCTGGGGACGTGTTTGGCTGTGACAGATCCGTGAGCAGAGGAATTAATCACTGCTGGGAGATACAAAACCACTCACTGCTATCATGGTTCTCTGCACTTGTATAAAACTCATTATAAGGCTCATTAGCAAAGATTTCAGCATCCTTGTCTCTGGCCTCTGCAGTTTTCTGTACCCCAAAGAACAACCCTACAGCAATGGAGAAGAAGGGAGGGAAACTTCTCCTCAGCTGCTCCTGGATGCTTGGTCTGTTCCTGATGTCAGATCCAGGACTTGAGCAGTCATGTGAGAATTTTTAGTGGTGGTGGAAGACCTGAGAGACTGGTCAGGAGGAAAAAAGAAAGAGAAGAATAAAGAAGTTCTAAAGTTTGCACAGAAATGTAATCCGTTTGGGGGAAAGTTTCTAAAAACACAAACTCCTGGAGTTTCTGACAGCCCTGTAGATGTTCCAGGCCCCAAGGCCGGCACCAGATCTGCAGAGACTCAGACCCATCTGCAAAAGTTGAGGCTGCCCAAACGGGGGCCAAGTGAGCCCACTCATGCAGGAAAAGAAATGCCACCCTGCCTGCAGTGCAGAGTCGGGCTGGAGGCAGATCAGCCGGGCAGATGGAATAACATCCCCTAACAGGGTTTGTCTGCCAAGAGTATCAGCCTAACCACGGCCTGGAGGGCTCTGGGACAGAGGGACAGACAGGACAGAGGGACAGCCAGGACAGTGGGACAGCCAGGACAGAGGGACAGCCAGGACAGACAGGACAGAGGGACAGACAGGACAGAG
>VXBU01019431.1:808867-858604 GCA_013400315.1 Bombycilla garrulus | reverse complement strand
GACAGCCAGGACAGAGGGGACAGCCAGGACAGAGGGCAGCCAGGGTAGAGGGGACAGCCAGGACAGCAGCTCCCTGAGCTGCCCCTGTGCCTGCCCTCCCCAGGAACGAGCCCTGGTTCCTCCCCACTGCCAGCTGTGCCAGGCCTTGGGGGCACTGAGGCAGCTCAGCCTCGCTGCTCCTGTCCCACCATCACCTCACCACACTCCCCAATTCACCTGATCCCTGGTGGGCACGGAATGAGCCCCCAGCTCACCTCCCTGGGAGTGCAGGGTGCCCAGCCTCAACGGGAGCCCCACCCACACCTGGGCAGCCCCTGACCACACCAGTCTGGGGGTGCACTTTGGCCCCCTGCGCCCCACCACAGCCCCTTATGGACCCCAAAGCACCTCCCAGCACCCTACAGCAAGATTTGGATCTCACAGGAGTTCACAAATTGTAATTTGTGTAGGAGCAGAGGTGATCTGTGGGATTCTTCAGAGCATCCCTGTAACAGCAAGGTGGGAATATCTGAGTTGCTTCCCCTGCCTTGAAGAGTGACGGAATTTGGACCAGGAAAATCACAGACATGGTGACCAACAAGCTGGGGCTGGCCCTCTCCATCCTATTTCAGCACCACCCCTTGAATTGTCTGTGGAACTGTGCAGGGGAAAGCAGAGCAGCCGTAAATCCCAGAGCTGTGTAAGGGATCCTGGATGAGGAAAAGCAAACCGGAGATTTCAGCCCCCGGAGTTTCACTTCCACACAAAGCCAAGTGCAAACCATACCGACTCCAGAAGGACAACTGGAGTCTCACATTGCAAAAAAAAAACACCAAAAAACCAAAAAACAGGAAGAAAGGAGACCAAAATTCAAAAAACTTCAGTGAAGTGTCCAAATGTGTTGGCTGAGTTTGGGTTGCTCTTCCACTGGTGGGGACAGACAGTGAGAAGAGTGGAGAAAAAACTGGGGACCAGCTGGGAATTTGAATATCACATTTGCATGAGTGTTGGAACAGAGGGATTTAAATCAACTTTCCTTGGAACAAGAGATGACCAGGGGACTGCTGGGTCTCACCAATGCTCTTCCTCAGGAGCTGCTGCCATTCCTGTGTGTTCCTGGCCACCAGCAGAGCCTCAGGAGCATTTGAGCTCAGCACGACACTGCAAATCCTTGCTCCCCTCTGGGCTGATCCCAAAATCAGGGCAGAATC
Source organism: Bombycilla garrulus (assembly GCA_013400315.1). Classification (NCBI taxonomy): domain Eukaryota; kingdom Metazoa; phylum Chordata; class Aves; order Passeriformes; family Bombycillidae; genus Bombycilla; species Bombycilla garrulus. Next base: position 857,414 of record VXBU01019431.1, on the reverse strand, counting down.
TCAAGAACTAATTGGAATTTCTGTGTGACCACGAGAGCAGGGGACACTGCAAAGATGGAAGCTGTACTGTGACTGCTTGGGTGTGTTACAGGGTCTGGAGTTGAGTAAACCAAGCCAGGCAAATGGGAATCACATCTTATCCCAAGCCTGAACACGTTTCTAGACCTGCCCCAGACCAAGAATGCAGACACATTCATGAGATTCTTTTCTTTTATCAATTTTGGCAGCATTTATAGGGATATTTTTTTTTTTTTGGTAGAATGAAGGAGCAGCCCTTAATAGATTTTTAAAAAGTGATACCTAGACAAACTTATATGTCCAGCTTGGAGCAGATTTGGACTCAAAACTGCCCCAAAGCAAAAGTGCAATATGCCAAAGGGCCCTGTGAAGGCAGCAGGGAGCTGGTGGGGACACAGCTGGGAGGGCACAGCTCAGTTCAAGACACACTAGAAATTTTACTGTTTCCATGAGGTTTGAATGAGTAACCAAACGCAATTAAATTCACATAGCACTGGCATAAATCCTCATTTCAAAGGGGAGAAAGAGTCTCTTTTGCCCTGTATTTAATAGAATAATTGTGGCTATTGCCTGTGCAGTAACTTCAGAAGGCTCCTATGCAGAACTGCAGCCCTGTAGCAGTGGGTGTTGTCTGAATGACTGAACAGACCTGTTCCATATTTGAGAGGACTCCTATCACAGGATTGACTGTGCAGCTCCTGTTACACAAAACCACAGGGGCTGCCACCCCATCTGCAGCTCTGACAGCATCAGACAAACATTAAACCCCTGAAACTCACAGCACTGGGAGACGAGTGGGAACAGTGATTGCCTGCTTTCAACGTGAGGAAATAAGGGGAAGAGAGCAGCAAAACTACCACCACCAAAGCCCTTTTGAGGCAGGGCTGTGGAGCTGACACTGCCCACTCTGCTCCCAACCACTCCTCTACTGACTGCAGCAGGACACAGACATACGGGAGCCCAGCTTCCCTCTCCTGGCAGCCCCGTGGGCACCGAGATTTCCTGATGAATGAAATCACAGTTTTAATGTTCTTCAAAAGGTTTAAGGGCCACAAAAAGAAGTATCGAGTTGGGATCCATAGGCTGGGGAAGCTGATGGATTACCCAGATGGATTACCCTTCCTCCATCCCACTACTCCTTCCTTTCCCTGGGATGGGTCAACACCGCCCCGAGGGGCCCTTTGGGGACAGAGGAGTGACAGGAGTGTGGCAGTTCCAGTGTAAGTGCCTGGACAGACACCTGGACACACCTGCCACGTGCTGGAGGTGCTGAGCAGACGCACCCACGTCCCCAGCAGCATCCCCGCAGTCCCCAGCCCTTTGGGCCACATGCAGGCAGCAGGAAGGGGATTCAAGGACAGCAGCAGGGTGTCCCTGCTCTGCCTGGCAGGAGGACACTGCCACATCAACGACCTCCTCACTCCCAGTGCGAGCAAATAAAGCACTTTGCCAGTGGCTTCGCTCGCAGTGCTCACCCAGGGACTGCTCCTGCTCCCTGGGGTCACACAGGCAGTGGAAGTTGGATCTTCCTCAGGAGACAGCCCGAGAAGCAGCTCCCATCCCGTGCTTCTCCAGAGACTTCTAGGGGCCAAACACAAAATGCAGTCAGAGCAAAACCTGCACATTTGAGAGTGTTGGGGCTGGGGTTTCTCAGCCAAACCTGGTCAGAGCTGCTAACATAAGATCTATTTTTACTGTGAAATCCAGCTTCCACATGGATTCGCTCTTAAGCCAAGCCCTCACCCCACTCAAAAGCCTGTCACTGAGCAGGGCCCTGCTTTGCCCAGCAGCTGTCCCTCTGTGGGGACAGGCACAGCCAGAGCTCACCAAGCTGTCACCACAGCCACCCTGGGCAGCTGCAGCCAAGCTGGGCTCCCACTGCAGGAGGACGAGACCTTAGACACAAGATCACCTCCAGGGCCCCGAGAGCAGAAGGCTGAGAACACAGAAACAATGATTTGAGAGTCAGGGAAAGAGGCAGAGGAGGGAACAGCACTCGGGAACAGCGCTGCAGGATGGATGTGCCTGGGCCAGCTGCTGTGCCAGGGGCTGCATTCCCCAGGAGCCCGGTGCTGGGAAGCATCACCTGCCCACTGTGGTGCCCAGTGAAGCAGGCGAGGGGCCTGCCAGGCTTCTCCCACACACCTGAAGTGCTGCTCACTTCCCCCTGGCACAAAGCAGGAGCGATTCCCTGCAGGCCACAGAGAAAAGCAGAAGACTGGGAGCAAGAGCAATCCCATTGTGTGCAAGCAAGCAGCACAGCGTTCAACTGCTCACAAAACAATCCAGAGTTAAAGAAGATAACTTCAGCATTTCCCAGCACCAGCCTCATCCAAACACCGCTCTGTTTCAAGGTGCTGGGTTGATCTCACTCTGTGTTTTGAGTATCACTGGGGAAAGGGAACCAAACAACTCAGGTAATATTTTGTTACTGCCAGCCTGAAACGTCTCAGATGCTGTGGTGTGCGATGCCACTGCACGGATTCATCTCTTAATACGCCATCCAACCCAAATAAACTTCGGCTTCGCTGTGGAATTGATCTCCAAATGAAGGAGCTGTGCTGTTTCCCTGGGCAGCCCACCCTCCCGCAGGAATTTGACCCTCCCGCAGGATTTTAACCCTCCCTGGGCCACTCTCCTTCCCCAGCCGTGCTGGCTTTGCTCAGGCAGCGTTAGGAATTTAGGAACTCGCCCTCTCCCGTGCGGCGTTCGGAGGGTGCTTCGCCTTTCAGCGGTCCCGGGATGAAGCGACCTGCGCCTCTCTCCTCCTGCAGGGCAGGGCAGGCAGCTGAACGAGCCATGCTTATCAAACCCTGCTTCTTTAAACAGGCTCCTCACCGGCTGCAGTCGAAGCCACGCTATGCCTAACGTCACCGGGGAGCAAAAATAGCCGGCACGAGTGGAGGGAGGGGAATGTGAGTATTAAGAGCGCCCAGATTTCAAACATACTTGTCTTGGCAGCACGCTCCCTTCCTGCCCCTGCCGCTCCAGATGCGACAGAGCACCGGGATCTCTCACTCTCTGCCCATGAAGAAGGATTCTCTTCTTTCTATTTTTTTCCTCTTTTTTTGATTTCCTTTCTTTAAGTTTCAGCTTTGATACTACTAGATAGATTTTTTTCTTTCTTTCTTTCTTTCTTGTAGGAAACTTCATCTGCCGGATTTAAAAGCAAGGTTTGAGCAGGAGAAATTAATTTCTGTTTGCAGCTGTAGATATGCACGGTACTCCTGTGGGATGATATCGTAGAGGGAAAGGCAAGATTGGCTGGGAAAATCACCTGGACCGTAAGATGCTTGAATGGCTGCTTGGAATAACAAGCTCTCTGTTGTGCGTGTTTTGTGTGAGTGTGTTTGTGTGCGAGAGCAGAAATGATGGGAACTTTAAAATGATGCAAGGGCTCCCCATTTGGCTTAATTTTCCTCTTCTAGCTCTGTCTGGAGATGGGCGAAGTGTCTGAATGGAATTAGTGCTGTAGGAATTTTATGAATGGAGCAAAAGGCAGGTTCAGCAGAAGAGGAGCAGAGCAGGGAGACGCAGTGGGCTCGGCTCTCTCCAGCAGGAGCTGTCACTCCAAGGAACTGCACAGACAGGCACCAGCATGGCACAAATCTGCTCCAAGTCCCTGGGACACCAAACGAGGCAGCTGCAAAGAGGCAGCACCTGAGCCATGGAAATATGCTCCTGAAATTGAGCTGCCACCAGCACACCGAGCCGAGAGCTGCGTGTGGGACCAGCTCCGGGCTCAGCTGGAGCATCCCGTGCAGGGCTGCTCATTTCTGTGCCCTCCTGCTGACTGGGAGGCAGAGGAGCAGCCACAGCTCCTGGAGCAGCCGTGTCTCCTTCCTGGGAGTCACTGTCACTGCCAGCACGGCTCGGACACCAACATCGATAACGGGACAACGAGGGAGCAGGACAGCCTGGCCACACCTGCCCTACAGCAGGAGGGCACTCACAGCACAGCAGGAGCAGGAGCAGGCAGATTTGGGGTTGCAAGGTCCAAGAAATGGATCTGATGCTGATGAAGCTGCTGGGGACCAGCCCAGAGCAGCCCTGCCCTGGAAGGAGCATTGACCATTGCAGAACCACGCTCTTCTCTCACTGTACTCGAGGGACTGGGGTGGGAGATGGGCTCTCTGCGTTTCTCTGGTTTTTTGCACTTCTATCCCAATTGCTAAGCGAGGGGAAATCTCCCTCTGCACTGGATTGTCCTCTCTTATACAGAGCTTTTTATGACATCTCTGTAGCACCCGTCATCCTCAGCAGATGGTAATGAGGAGAAGGTGAGGGCAAGTCACGAAGAGGACGAGAATTGTCCATCCTCAGGTGCCACAGAGGTCACTGACAGGGGACACAAGGGCAGCAGGGGAGGGCCCGGCACTGTAACCCTCCTGCCAAGGAGACAGTGGGAGGAAAGAGGAGAAGCAGTCAGAGCTGGTGAGGAGGGAAAGGGACACCTAACTCACTGGGAAAATTCCCAGGATTAAACAAATCCAACCTGCCCAGTGGAGCAAGGCAGAGGGGAGTCTTTGCCTGCTGAGCCCTACAAGGGTAAGGCAATCCAGCACCCCTCCCCCTCAGCATCATCCAAAGAAAAACAGACAGTCTGAGTGCTGTAAAACACACAGTGCAAATGCACTTCTGTATGCAGTGACCTTTAGGATGGCACAGGCTTTTGGTATGCCTTCAAATCTGAGCATTTTAGCTACTTCTTCAGCACTTCTCTGAGGCAGGTCTGCTCTGCTTTTGCCTACACCCAGAATGAATTAAAGCAACCCGTCCTGATTTGTGCAGCACTGAGTCTGAGCTAAGCAGAGGCTCCCACGTACAGAGCTGCTTCGCGCGTCTCAAAGCAGCCTCACACCTCGGTGCTCAAGGCTGTTCAGGCAGGTTCACACCCAGCTCTGCTGAAATAGATCTGTTTTACAGACACATGGAAATCTCTGGCATCACGCTGGACAGATAGCATGGAAAACCCTGTGTTTACAGACATAGAAATCCCACAGGGAACCTACACTTTGCTTTATAAAGTGCCTTTTTCTCCATCACTCAAATACTGTTTGCAACTGCAGGACAGAGGAGGAGCTTCTCATTGAAGGGAAGCTGCTCAGTGAGAACACTGCAGGAATGCTGGACAGGGCTTTGAATGCATCACTAACACAGAGCAGACAGTCTGGCTGCAAATGACAAATGTAAAGTTTGTTTTCCCTTTTTAAGGGTCTTCCGCTCCTTCAGAGTTAAGAATGTAGCAAAGAGGTTTAAGCAATCATGCTGATAGCTCTGTAAATCATTGCTATGACTTTAGGAAGGATGTTTTTTTCCTCCAACCCCAAACTAAGGACTGCAGTAAGTGGTTCCAGTGATCCACACAACTTTTTTTGTCTCTTTTCCATGGCCACACCTCACAGCTGGGCTCTTGTAATGAGAGCACGAGCCCTACAAGAGTGGCCTCAGTGCCAAAGACCTTCGGTACATTCAGGCAGTGCAGATACGTGCTCAGGGACAGGTAACTTCTAAATGACCTTTTGTGTTGCTCTGGCAGATTTCTGACATGTTGTTTTTGATGTCTTTCCTCTAGTGGAGAATGCAGATGGTCCTTGGGTGAGACACCGCTAAGAAATGGTTCTACATGTCCCAGCAGCCGCGTTTTGTGGAGCAGAAAGGACCCCCTCAGACCCCTGTGACATGAGCAAAGCTTCTGGCATTTAAACCCAGGAGGATGTCCCTGACTGAGGAGCTGGAGAGCCACTTCTCTGCCACCTCCTACATGGTGACAGACACGAGTGAGGACAGCGTGTTCAGAATCAGGCCCAACATCTCCGCCAACGCCACCGGGGATGGCGCGTGGGCCGCGGGTTCCACGGAGGACATGGTTGCCATCTGCATCATCGGGGCCATCCTGTCGCTCATGTGCGTGATTGGGGTGACAGGAAACGTCTACACCCTGCTGGTGATGTGCCACTACCTGCGATCCTCGGCCTCCATGTACATTTACATCATCAACCTGGCGCTGGCCGACCTGCTCTACCTCCTCACCATCCCCTTCATCGTCGGCACCTACTTCATTCAGAAGTGGTACTTTGGGGACGTTGGCTGTCGCATCCTGTTCAGCCTGGACTTCCTCACCATGCACGCCAGCATCTTCACCCTCACGGTGATGAGCACGGAGCGCTACTTCGCCGTGCTGAAGCCCCTGGACACGGTGAAGAGGTCCAAGAGCTACCGCAAGGCCATTGCTGTGGTGATCTGGCTGGTGTCGCTGCTGCTCACCCTCCCCATGCTCATCATGATCCAGCTGGTGCAAAGGGACAACAAAAGCATCTGCCTGCCCACCTGGAGCAAGCTGTCCTACAAAGTCTATCTCACCATCCTTTTTGGCACCAGCATCGTGGGCCCGGGGGTGGTCATTGGCTACCTTTACATCCGCCTGGCTAAGATTTACTGGGTGTCACAGACTGCGTCCTTCAAGCAGACCAAGAGGCTGCCCAACCAGAAGGTGCTCTATTTAATCTTCACCATAGTGCTGGTCTTCTGGGCTTGCTTCTTGCCTTTCTGGATATGGCAGCTCCTCTTCCAGTATTATGAATCCTTCCCTTTATCTCCCAAGGTGATGAAGAACATTAATTACCTGACAACCTGCCTGACCTACAGCAACAGCTGCATCAACCCCTTCCTCTACACCCTGCTCACCAAAAACTACCGCGAGTACCTGAAGAACAGGCAGAGGTCCCTCAGCAGCAGCAGTGGGTACTTCCAGAGGAGGAATCGTTTCCAGAGGATTTCAGGGAGATCCCTGTCCACGAGCAGCCAGCACTGCACAGAGACTTACGTCCTTGCTCACGCTCCTCTGGGGAACAGCAGTGCCTGAAGGTAAAATATATCTCCAAGAACAATCAATATTGGCTTCAACATTGCTTTGATTTAAAGTGTACATTGTACAGGCGAAGCCTTGGCAGACCCAGAATGTGCACACATTAAGTCCAGAGGCTGTGCCGTGTGTCTGTTCTCATTTCTCCAGTGCCACTGATTTGATGCTAGCAGCACTCAGCTGAACATCTATCTAAATAGCCTTTCACTTTTTATCTTTATATTTTGTAGTGTATGTCTCCTCAAGTAGCCATCAATAATGAAAGCCCATAACAGGGCTGTGATTTTTAATAGTATCAGCTGTCTCACATTTAAAATTATGTTACCCCATGAATGGCTGTAGTTTGCTCTTTTTTTCTTCAGCAGTAGTGCTAAATTTGTAGTTGTATGAGGACTGAAGACAATGAAATAAAGAAAAAGCAGCTGATGTTTGTGACATGCCATGCAGTTTGCATTTGGGGCAGGACTGGACAATGTGGATGATGCATATCCAGGGTTGCTTGTCCTTGTTTGGGTCACCCTCCCATTTCTCTGCACTGCTGTGTCTGCACTGGGCTGGATTCTCCAGTCACGCAGGGCTGTGCAGTGGAGTTACACCATGGTCCTTGTCAGCAGCACAGGCTTCCCATGGCAGTGCCACAGACAGGGAACATCCAGCATCTCCTACTGCACTGACCCCAACACCCATGAGGAGCAGCATCGTCTGTCCTGGGCAAGCACATCCACCCTCTGCCCTCCTCCAGGGAGGAGCTGGGAACCGCTGATGTTCTGTCCCAGGGCACCTGCAACATCCAGCCTGAGGCAGCAGACCTCCACCACCAAGCCAGGAGGAAAGGACAGAGGGAGAGGAGGGGGTTGAGGACATGTGACTTTCCCTGGGCAAAGCAGTGTTCTCTGAAGTTACCCCCAATTATAGAAGGGAGTTCTGGTTCTTGGTTAGGGACACAACCAAGAACCCTTGCTCCCTTCACTGGAGGTGATTTTGCCTTTCTGCTACAAAAACACAGTCCTGCCTACACCAAGGGTACGTTGCCTGTCCTGGCTTTCACCAATGATGAGGCATCATTAGTATAAATATATAATCTGTGCTGTCTGGCAATGCAAGCAGTGAGTCTAAAAGTACCTTCCCTGGGATGCTGCCAACATCCCTGCAGGAGCCCTCTGCTTGCAGCAGCCCTGCTGCCTCATTAGCAGGGATGTGGGGATGCAATGCCAACACAACCAAGGCCCAGAATTAGAACCAAATGAACGCTGAGCAGCAAACTCAGAACTGCCATGTGAAATCCCTCTGGCAGTGAGCTCTGGTTGCTTAGACTGAGCCTGAATTCAGGATTTAACCATCTATTCTCCTTCAAGGTGTTGAAATGGTCACTGCTCATGGGGACAGGGCAAGATCTGCATGCATCCTCCCTGGGGAACACCTGGACAAGTCATTGTCCTTTCAGGCATGGGCTCCAAGTTTGTTATGAGTGAGGGAAGATGCACACACACCATGGGAGAGGGCTCTGGAGCGTGCAGTTCTGCTGGTGAGCTGCTGCAGGAGCTGGAGGGGCCTTGCTGTGCTCCCAGCCCCCTCCACACACCCCAGCAGTGGGCCTGGGGGTCAGGGTGCTTCACCTGCCCCCTGCTTGCAGAGCAGTGCCAGCAAGTCCCACTTCAGGATCAGCCCCTTCCTGATTCCAGAGGGGCAGGAATAGCAGGGTTTGGCCTTTTCCTGTGCTGACAGTACTTGTTGGCTTTCACTCCCTCTGGGCTTGGAGACACATTAGTGAAAGCACCTTCAAGCCTCTGTGAGGGAGTGACAGCCCGCGGATGGGGGTGAAGAGGTTTGTTATGGAATCATAAAGATTGGAAGAGACCTTCAAGAACTGAGTCCAGCCATTATCCCAGCACCACCTCGTGTCCCCCACTGCCACGTACACACACATTTTGAACACTTCCAAGGATCCAAGGATGGTGATTCCACACCTCCTTGGGCCTGTTCCAATACCTGACCACCCCTTCATGGAAAACATTTTCCTAATATCCAATCTCATTTCCTGAACCCATTTTCCACTTATATAGTCAGGCTGACCACCCCTTCATGGAAAACGTTTAGCCTCTTTTTCTTTTTCTTTTTTTTTTTTTGTTGTTTTTGTTTTTGTTTTTGTTTCTGTTTTTGTTTTTGTTTTTGTTGTTGTCTTTCAAATGGCAGTTTTCACTTCTGCTTGCTCAGGAAGAACCAGACAAGCTCAGAACGAGCAGTTCCCATGGCTGTGAAGGAAAGCTACTGCCTGAGCCTTTAGAAAGCACTGTGCATCTTGTCTAAAATCAGTCAAAATGACAGGGGGTTTGCAAATCTCAACTCATCCAGGTGTCACACACCCATGCAGACAGTGCAGAAGCTACTGAAAGATATTGGAGCAGATCTGCCTTCTATTGTTCAGTCTGACCCCTTCACCCTCAGCAGCTCTGCTCTGATTCTCTTCTCCAAACCCTCCCCAAGCAATCCATCTCACAGAAATCATTGCAAAACGCCTTTCATGGCTCTGTCAGTGCAGGGAGCACCCTGAAAGCAGCGAGAGCAGCATGCTGAAGGCACAAGGCCATGCCAGATATCCAGGGAGAGGAGCTGGGATTCCCTGTTTCTCTGGGAGTCACCCTTCTCCCTTGATTGTCAAATCCGCACAACAAAGTCAAGAGAAAACACATCCCCGGGTCAGGGACTGGCTGAGGGTGATGCTTCTGTCAGCACTGGGTCATCTCTGAATGATGAGATGTTTCATTCAAGCCTTTCCCTTCCCACCCCAAGCTGGAGTTGGTTTTTGCTCCTTCAAACACTCACATCCTTCAGCACCAAGCTCAGGCAGCAATAAGGGAATGTTATTCCAAGCTCTGAGCACTTCCCAAGCAGCTGAGTCTCACCCCTGCATCCCAAACTAACTTTCCAGGGCACCAGCCACACTCAGACAACATCAGGGAGCTGTTCTCTGCCTGAAACCAAACAGCAGCTCAGCCCCGAGAGCTGAATATTAACAGGGGAGCAGGAGCAGCAGTGAGAGCCGAAGCAGAACTGCCTCCTCCAAGAGATAGAGATTAATTCTGTGCTTAATGATAGCTACACAATGATTGTGCCCTATTTATTCCTCCTTGCACAAACCTATCATCAGCCAAAGACCCAAGAGAAGTCCTTTGCATAAATAAAATCTGAAACTGGCGTGAAAGACAAGTGTGTGTACATGTGGCTGTGGGCTTGCATCGCTCAGACCTGACTCTATTTGTTAGTTTTCCCCTGTGGGGTGAGGACAGGAGTTCTTTCATAGTCCCAAATCCTGAAGTCCCCCCATCTCTGAGGTGTTTGATGCCCCACAGAATGGAATCACCAGCTGAACTCCAGATAATAGAAACCAAAACACCAATTGGTTTTTTGCCCATTTAAACCAGGAAGCATCAACAATGTCTCAAAACTCACAGAAAGTACAGTTGTAAAACTCCATCTGGGTCCAAAAGGGCCAGGGCATCAGTGCTCCTATGGCTAGGAAAGGCAGGTACCCACTCTGGTGGCTGAAACAGGCAGCAAAGTACAGCTGGGGCCAGGCAGTGTTCTCAGCTGGATATGGTCTATGCCAGAAAAGGATGACATCAATGTTTACCCAAATGATTTGCAAATCCACCCAGAAATTTAAGAATCCTTCTGGAAATTCTTTTATTTCTTCTTTTTCCAGACTCTGAATTGTCTCATTTCAGCCTTTAGGAGGCAAAACAGCCTAATTTCTCACATCAAGATGAAGCTTTAGTCATCAGTTTGCTTACACTTAATTTTAAAAAGCCTTTTTCCATTTTGTTCGAACCACAGGACTCTTACAAAAGTCCTGCGGTCCAAGTAGGAAAGCAGAGAGCAGCTGTGCACGCCTCTGTCCAAACCCTGCCTGGACAGTGTACCCACCAAACTGCCCCCTGCCCAACTCCCACGGCAACCACAGGCACAAACCTCCTCCCTCAGCTGCTGATGGAGCCTGATTTAAGCTCAAACCCCTGCCCAGTCTGAGCCCCCTCCTTGTTCCTGCAGCCCAGTGACTGCAAGGCCACCCTCTCCTCCTGTGAGTGTCCCACCTCACCCTCACAGCCACTCCAGGGGCTCTTCTGCCTCCGAGCACCCAGAAGAACCTCAGCACAAGCTCCCAGGGAAGATCTGGGCAATGTTATGCACATTTTGGTTCCCTCACAGCTCACGATGGGCCAGGCTGGCTGGGTGAGGGGTGGAATTTAAGCAGCACTTTAGCTCTTGGTCAGCAGCTCAGTGGTTCCCCCACAGGGCCAGGGGTGAGGGCTGGCACGTGGGACAATTTCCAGATTGTCAGCTGATTCTGGGGTGTGTGCTCAGAAACTTCTCAGTTCAGTGTTTGATTCAAGACATTAAAAGGAGAGGCCAAGGGCTGAGCAGAGCTTGGAGAGCAAATCCACCCCTAGAAAAAAAAAAAAATCCTCTTGCCAGTGCTGCCCCAAGGGCATCAGCAGTGGCTGCCACACCAGAACAGCTCCACTGAAATGAGCTGAGTGTGCTCAGTCTGAGCAGCACACTCAAACTGACTCAAACTGGGGATTTTTCTTTCTCAAAATGCACAATTAAATCCTGAGACCTCCACACAACCACTGCTCCCTCTCCAGATCAAACTCCAGCTGTCTCTCCAGTGCAACAGTGAAGAATTCATTGAAAGAAAAATATCAGATGTCTTGTGTTTGGCAGCTTTGCTTTAAAGTGGCATCTGGGCACATTGAATACTTTCCTGTGCACCCCTGGACCCAGGCCAGCTCTGCATGGGGATCTTTGCCATTTATTTACTGCACAAGCCGCCATGTCCTGGAAAACTGTGTCAGTTCTAAATGATTCTGACCACTTTTGCACCTCCAAAATCAGTATCTTATCTGCAAGGCCTGCTTAGACCTGATTTTCAGCTGAGGATACCTACCCAGGCACATCAGAATTGTGGTGGAATTAAGGTAATCAAGGAGACAGAGCAAGAGCAGAGAATGAATTATGCTGCCAGAATATTTGAAAGTGGGCTGGAAATGGCAAGGCAGAGCAAAAGCAGGTGATTTTTTGCTGACTCCCAATTTTTCAGTGTAGTAAAAATGAAAATTCACTCCAAACATTACAGAAAAAAAATCCCACATCTCTGAGTGAAAGCTGAGCAGCAGATAAATCCATTGTAACAAAGCAGCTCACTTTTATTCTGGTTTCCCAGGAACAAACACCAACGTACTTAAAGATCAGGGAACCCACCTGTCAAAAAGTCAGAGATTTCCCTCCACACTGAAGGCTTGCTGCTAAATTCACTCTTTCCAAACATTTATCACCTGTGAAGCCATCTGTCTGCAAGGAAAGCACATGTTTTTGCCAAAAGAAAAAGTGTAAATATCACAATTTGTGTTTCAAAGATCAAACCACTCAAGCATGCATAATTTCAACTGTTATTAGCGTTAATTACATGTCAAGCAGCAGCTGTTATTAGTTTAAAGCTGTCTAGGAAGATGATAAAATAGCATAATAAGAGCAAATATATGACAAAAATCAGTGTAATAACCTGCCTCAGTGATAGAGGGGAACATCCCCTGTGGCACAGGAGCAGACAGGACAGGATTTGCCACACCAGCTCTGACTGTTCACCATCCCTCATCAATTCAGGCATTTTTCTTTCACAGACATTCTGGAAGTCCCACAACAGAGTTAATTCATTGGCATCAACTGCACTTCCAGCCACAAAACATCCAAGACCTATTTATTTTTTTTTTTTCAGATATGCCAAAGGCAGCACAAGGAGTGCACCCACCAATGGACAGATCCTCAAAATAAAATAATCCTTGTGGGAAAGAAGGCAATGCCAGAAGTATCAGTAAGGAAATTCTTTGAGCCCTAAGAACATGAGAATCAAATGTTATGACAAAGGTTTCTAATTCTTTATCACTATTTCACAAAGGGGAAAAAAAAATCTTCAAAGAAGGGAGGTTTCATCCATACCCAGTAGCAAAGGTACCCACATACTTTGGGAACTAAAGTAGCAACACTCTTTCCAAGGCTTTCCTTTCCATACTGAATTTGGTGCCCAAATCTGAGCACACTGGGCAGCAGAAGTGCACTTTGGCTTTTTCTGTGTCTGTGTTTATTTGAAACACAGCAGCAAACACAGGCAGCAAAGCCTCCTGCTGATTGCTTCGTTTAGTTTATGGCTTGTCGCTCAAAGGAGAGTGTAACATAATTAATTCATTAACTGCAAACGTTCCACAAACGGAATTGCTCCATGTTTGTGTGAATTGCAAAATGTTGATGTGAATCTGTGAGTCACTGGTCCCCTCTGGTATCCTCAGAGGAGAATTTCCCTCAGGATCCAGAACAGAGGCTCATTTCTGAGCACAAGGCACAGGGTGCCACCAGCCCCAGCAGTCTCTGACCCAGCTGCCCTCCCTGGGGTCAGAGCTTCTCCATTGCAGCCACTCCCCCTGGGAGATGCTGGATCCCACCTCCTCAGAGCAGCATCTCCACTGAAACCCAGTGAGGAAAAAATTCTCAGGTAGTTTGACAACACTTTGCAAAACCTGGAGAGGAGCAAGGCAGGAGCAGAGCAGCAGGTGGGGCCCCCTGGCATTGGCTGAAATGTGCGGGGAACCCAAGGAAAAGAAAGTCTGAGTGTGAGGAACATGGGCCAAACCACACAGGGAGCCCAGGACTGACACCTTCAGGCTGAGATTTCTGGAAGAAACACGTTTAATTGTGTACAGAGCCTGCCTACCCTGTTTTCAGCTGAGGCTATTAATTTCTTATTTCATGCAAGTGAAGCTTGCCAAGGAAAAGCTACAACTCTCTAAACAATAAAAAAAGGTTTGTTTCCACTGGAGTCAATGCAGTTGTACCAGTTTACAAGAAAGAAAAAAACCAACCCAAATTCAAGCCCAAAAACACCTCAGACATTTTTGACCCTCTGAGTCCAGGAAACCCGTATTTCAGCTGCCCCCATGAATAACAGTGAAGGTATCAAGTGATCCCATGAGTGGCAAGGAACTTTATTTACTGGGACTCAAAAGTGAGACCTGCCCATCACACCAGAATCTGTGCAAAACCACGTGAAGTGAGATGGAATTTCCAAAATATCCCAGTCCTTGGAGTACCAGAGAATGGTAAATTTCCTCTCTTTAAGAGCAGCCTGTGCTGTTCCAGCCTCCTCCTCCTCCTCCATGGCTGGGTTTCAGTACAGCAGCTTTGGCCATCTGGCTTCATTAGAACATCATCCCTGGCTTCTTTGTGATGGACCAAAAATAGTAAAAGCAGTTTCCTTTTTGGCACTTATCAAGCTAACTGGCGGCTTGATTAAGATTTAAGTTAGCTCATTAAGGAAGAAAACATCTTTGTAAGCTGCTGGGGCTTGATTTGCTTTCTGCTGCCTAAAACTTCTTCCTTGCTTTGAAACCCGTGTCTGGAAAAATCTGCTGTTGGGCCAGCCTGCACCAGAACAACCCCTGAGGCAAACACCAGATGCTGCCACACTCCTGCAATGCAGCAAGGAAGGAGCTTTAATTTATGCCATCCCTGATTAATGGATGGAGCTGAAACTTTGTTACCCCTAAGAGAAAACAACCAGAACCAGCAGGATTTTGGACGCTCATGCAGACCCTGCTGAAGTTGTTCTTTATGGCTGTGTTGCCCAGGGAGGCTGGGCAGGTCTGTGCCCAGCTGGGTTCTGTCCCACCCATGGAGCTCCCACCCTCAGACTCTCTTCCAGGTTAAAGGAAAAAATGACTGCAGTGCATGGAGCAGCTGTGCTCAGCCAGCAGAGACATAAAAGCTCTTTTTGCCACTCTGCAGGAACACCAGAATATTAAATTCCTTGACCAAAAAGAGAAGCTCACAGGCTCCCAAACCCAGGTTTGCAGTGATTGAGGATGATCTTGCATCTTGATCCTCAGTGACTAAGGATAATCTTGATCTTAAGAATCACAAATTCTTCATTTAAACATTTCCTTGGAGGAAAAGAAGCTTCTCAAAGATGATGAAAAGCAAAATCCTAACTTATATCCCAACACCTGAAGAACAGAACACTCTTCTCAGGAGCAGGAGGTGGTTATTGAACCCTTCCCACATGAAGAAATCCACATGCCCATGGCACGGAGGGGAGCAGTGGAGATGTGCTGAAGACTCTTGGCTGAAACGGAAGAAATTTTGGTGAAACTGGCTCCAACACAGCTTTTCCTGTGAACCCAGGCCAGTCAATCAGCTTTTCTGTGTTTGAGATTCTGATCACTAACCTGCCTTTTCTTTCCTCTCCTCTCTTTAGACACAAATTCCCCGGGACACTGAGTACTTCTTGCAAAGCCTGTGCAAATGCTCAGTGCAGTGAGGCCACAAATGTCACCAGTAACTTCAAAAGCAGTGAGACACAAACAGCAGATTTCAGCTGCTAATGGTAAAAGCAAAGGTATTTACTAGAGAGAGGCTTTAATCCTGTACAAAGCTGGTGCCCTGCAGTCAGATCCCCTCAGCAGCCACCATCCCTGTTGCTGAGCAAGGAAGGGACAGGACACGGCTCTGCAGCAGAACACATCTCAGCCTGTGTTTGTTAGCACCTCTGGGAGATGGCTCTGCCCTTCCTGAGCCAGGGTATGCAGCTGTCTCCAGACTCACTGCACCAAATATCCTTTTTTTGTCCTTATTTTTTTCCCCTTTTTCTTTCCCATTGAGTAATAAAGCAGCTTTTCTGCCCTGCTGTGAAAAAGAATTGATATCTCTGGATATGTGCTTATGGAAGAGCTGCACTGGCATATTTAGAGCTTCTCTGACTGGTCAGGTAAATCCATCAGTGACACGTAAAAATGCTGCCCAAAGGGATCAGCTATCAGCTTGCAGGAAAGGCATAAGTCAGGAAAGTAGGCTACTCAGATGGCCCAGGATTAGTTAAGTGCAGTTGTTTCTCCTTAGAGAAGCTGCTGAATTTGCAGCTTTGGGAGTTTGAGTTATGCACAGCACTTCCCAGAGCTGCACTGACAGCCAGCGCTGCAGCCCACAGCCCATCCAACAAGCTGCGCCTGAAAACTGGCTTTGGAGGATTAAAAAGATTAAGAAATTGTCTTTTCTGGGGCTTCTCCACACAAGCCTGTGAGCTCCTGGGTGTGCTGAGCTGAAGCTCAGCAAATGGCAAAGCACCTGGGAGCCTCAGAATGACCAAATCTCCTCACACACCTGAGAAACAGAGCAACAACTGAGAAACCACAGAAACACAACGGTGGTGTGCACAGAGGGAAGGAGTTTTACACCTTGGGGTAACAGTGTGCCAGACCAGGACGGAGAAGGGATGGGGATGTGTCCCCTAGGGGTTGGCAAACTCCTCCAGAACAGCTCCTCTCTCAAACTTAGAGAGAGGAGCTTAGCTCCAGACAGGAGGAGCTGTGTGGCAGGGTGTCCCCTCTGCCTCTCCTGAGGGAAGGTGAGCTCCATACTGGCCTTGAACCAGTACTGCTGCATTCCTGTGGACAAAGAAAAGCTCAAAAGAGGTTTGCTTTCCATCCTGAAGTCCTTTGAGATCAATGCACGAAATAACAGTTGTTATGCCCTATATCGCTTGAACATTCTCTCTGACTAACACACAGCTCTGTGTTTTCCTCATTTCTGAGCAAAATGATTTCCAGGAAGAGAGAGGTTGATTGGGAAAGGGAGCAAGAAACATTTGGGTGCAAGCAGGGAGACCTCAGAGCTCTGACCAAGGCCGTGTGAGCTGAAATCATCTGCCTGGCAAAGTGCATGACAGCTTCATCCCCCGGAGATTTGGCTTCTCCTGGCTCTGGGGCCTGGGTGAGGCTGGGGAAAAACCTGTCCTGAGAGGAGAGCTGAAACGGGAATGCTGCTGGAATGGGAATGCTCTGAAATGGGAATGCTCTGAAATGGTAATGTTCTGAAATGGGAATGCTCTGAAATGGGAACACTGCTGGAATGGGAATGTTCTGAATTGGGAATGTTCTGAATTGGGAATGCTGCTGGAATGGGAACTTCTGAAATGGGAATGCTCTGAAGTGGGAATGCTCTGAAATGGGAACACTGCTGAAATGAGAATGTTCTGAAATGGGAATGTTCTGAATTGGGAATGCTGCTGAAATGGGAACTTCTGAAATGGGAATGCTCTGAAGTGGGAATACTCTGAAATAGGAACACTGCTGAAATGGGAATGTTCTGAATTGGGAATGCTGCTCAGCTCTCTGACACTCTTGACAGTGCTGAGTTATCCTTGGCACATCTCCCCCGAGCTGCAGTGATGTTTATAAGGGTGCTCTTTTAAATGGAGGAAAAATATACCCCAGCTGAATTAAATGGCAGACATTTCTTTAGAGTGGAGTTTGGCAGGGGATGCAGAACAGGATTGTTCTGGCACCATCCAAGACAGCTCCACTCTTGTGGAGGTTTCTCTGTCTCCATTCCATTTATTTATGTAGTTCTTGTGAATGTGGAGTTCCCATTCAAGAGTTGGCGTGGCATAGGGTGAAAGGGCTCACAGTGCCCACTGAGGGGGAGCCCAAAACTGTGTGTGGACAGCAGAGTAACCACGTGGGAGAGCAAATCTAGAGCTGTGGGGGTATGAATGTGGGCATGTCAGCATGGAAGTGTTTGGAAGAGCAACTGGATGGTCCTTTAGTGCTTGTCAGAGGCAGATGAGTGGGGGGTTCGTGGCTGTGCATGTAAGCAAAAGCACCATATTCCTCCTAACCCACTGTGTTAGCATTGCTGATGGATCAGCCACAGAGATAACAGAGCTGTCTTCCAGTCCTGGAAAGAGTAAATGCATTCTTTGGGTAAAGGGTCACTGGAGACATTCAAAACCCACCAGCCCTGACTTTCACTCATAGAAGTTTGCAATACTTTCCCAGAGATCTCCATCACATCTGTTTAGCATCACCTCCACACCTCTAAGCACCTCCTGTGCCAAACCAGCTCAGCCAAGCCAGGGGAACACAAGATCCTGGTAATAACAGCACCTAAAACCCCCACAGGGAGGAACAATTTGCCCTTCATCACCCCTGAAACAGAAAGATATATTGGGCTAGTGAATTTCTATTTTCTCAGCACCCAATTGATTGGAAAAACCTCAACAGCAGCAGTTTGTCAGGAGCACATTACAACCAGCAAAGCCAGCTCAAGCAAGAACAGGACAAGGCCTGGACTCTGCACACACCAGGGGGGAAAGCAGCACTTGTAAAGCACTTTCTTACACCTGTAATGCACAAAAGGATGTAAAGAGTGCCCAGTGACTGATTAAATGTGGCCCTGCAGCCGGAGACCCTTCCCAGCTTCAAGCAGGTGACCTCAGAGTCCATCCCTTCCTACAGCCCTGTGTCTCTCCATCCTGGGGGTTTCCCTCTCAGTAGGGGCCAGCCCTAACGGGAATCCCCCCACAGAGCTCTGGACTAGGTCTGCATCCCACCAGAGCACCAACACATCTGAGCCTCCCACTTCATTCATGTTTTGTGGGCAGCACAGCAGTGACAGAAGATGTGGCTGGCTCTGCAGAGCAGCACGGCAGGAGCTCCCACACCCTCTGTACCTGGTGGGGCTGTTGCTCACCGTGTGCCAGCAGCAGAAAATCAGTGTAATTGGCACTGTAAGGCATGTGGTTATCCTGCAGAAAATTGTGCCTTGCTGGACCAAACCACAATCAAAGAGCTTCACATAACTCTGCAGTTGAGTGCTCTGAGGCCCTACAGCAAATCACTGTTATCTGAAGTTCTATAAATATGGCAGCAGTTCAAAGGCTGCTGCAGCTGGGCACGAGCACCCTGCTGACCTCTGCTGCTCCTGGGACTGAGCCCTGCTGCCTCCAGCCCTTGCCCACCTTCTGCAGCACACAGATCCATCCCTCAGAGCCCCCCTTCACTAGGGGTGAAATTAATGCTGCCCTTTCTGGCACAGACACCAGCAGGGAAAGCAGGAGACAGCACACAGCACGGAGCAAATCTTTCTTTTTGCTTTTTCTTCTCCCCTGTCCTGACTGCTGGTGTTTTCTGTTGCCATCCCCATGGCATTCAGTACGTGAGGAATTAAAGAAGCTGCTACAGGGAGAAACAGCAGGTGTGTACATGGGAGGGAAAGCTTTCAAATAAGCACTTTAAAATCAATTATTAGATAACAATTTTGTATCTGAAGCTACTTAGATAATGGCACGTTAATATCTGGCAGGACTGACAGAGTCTTTTCTGCTCACACAGGCACAACAGAAATATTTGCTTTATCTCATAGCTATGATGGGTGCAAAACACATTTCTGAGGATTTTGACTGTCCCCAAAGCTCTTTGAAAACACAGAGATCTGTCTGTCCCATTATACACCCAGCTCCTCCCTCTTCCTCAGTTTGAGCAAAAATTCTGGGTAGATCAGCACAAATGTGCTTCTTTATTTGCAGCCCCACACACATTCACTCACCTTCCTAATTCCCAGCCTTTTGCTCTTCTCATCAATTTACCTGCACAAGTTTGCCTCAAAGGGTAGCAGAAAAAACTACCTCATGCTCAAGATATGGCAGCACATCCCCAGTCTGAGAAATCAACTTCTAATTTTACAAACTGCAAGATAATTCCAAATTTTTTCAGCATTGCCCAAAGGAAAAAGAAGGGAATTGGTTCCCACTTCCTTGGGCAGCTGTACTGACATGAAGAATGACCTTAAAAATCATCACCAACCAGTGAAATTCCTGTAATCACTTTGAGGAAAGCCTTCCTGCCGAGCTGGGGCTGTGACAGCAGGCTCAGATACCCACCAAAGCACTGCACTGGACACAGGAGGCATTAAGTCCTCCCTGCTGCCAGCAGGACTGGGACGAGGAAAGCATCCAGGTCCTGCCTTTTTTGAGGTCTGAGGAACAAATGACAATTTCAAGGGATGGTGTCAAGAGAGGGATAGCAAACACTTTGGCTCTTGGTGCTACTACAGCAATGGCAAGGAATTAAGAAGACAGATGTTTAGAAATCCAGACCATACACGTCAGGCAGGAAAGGAATCTGGATCCTTCCTGGCAGGAATGATGTTATCACCACTGATTTTTTAGCTAGGAGTCATCCTGCAATGCCACATTTCACAGAAACATTACCTTGGCATCCAAACGGGGCCTTTTCAGAAGGGCTTGGTAGTGTAAACTTTCTCACAAGGGGACATTTTTCCACCTTATGAAGTCACCAGGGTTTTAAATTTTTGCTTCTGTCCAAGAGAGAGCACAGACTGAAATCCCTGTGAGGAGGAGAGCTTGGCCCAACACTGAGACTGGGAGAAACCAATACTCACAGTGCCTGCTCTGGGGAGGGCTCATGGTTTCATCTCCCACAAGCACTGAAATTTATTCCAGGATTTTGTTTTCTTTCTTTTTTTTCTCTTTTTCCTCTAAGTAATCCCAAGTGGGACTCTGCATTTTGTTTATTCCAATCAGCAGCAATTCCACTGGCTTTTGGACTGCAAAAAGTGGAGTGAAAAAGCAGATAGTGGTGGGAAAGAGAACACACAGACATCTCAGTGCCAGCACTGATGTCACACTGAATGGACATGTGAAAGAATTTAATGTCTTGGTATCATCTGCTCCCAGAAGGAGCAGCTATCCAAAACACTTCAGCATGATTTGCATCCAGGAATTCTGATCTCTGCGTGCCCAGCAAGTAGAACAAACTCTGGTTTGTATCTCACGTTGCAGAGTCAGGATGGTTAAAGCACCCATGGCTTCTGCTGTCCAGCTGTTTTATGGCAATTTAAAAATCATCTTTACTGGCTCGAATGTGGCTGTCCCCCTCCCCAGAGTGACCTGAATCAAGGAGCAGGACTCCATGGGGTGGAATTGAATGGGACCCTTGTGTCTCTGCAGAGATTTGAGCTCACTCAGGTTCCCTCCCTCCTCAGGGGCTCTGCTGGCACTGAGCTGCTGGCAAGTCTGGGCTCCCCAGTGAAGGGCAGGGAGGTGCTACAGGCCCAGCAGAAAATGAGAATATCAAAAAACAGAAGTAAGTGGCAGCAGGAGATGCTGGCCCTGGTCAAACCCCACCCCAGCAGAATTAGGGAAGTGCTGCAGAGATCAGGGATGGAGCCAGGCCTCCCTTGGGCAGCAGGGACCTGATCACATCAATCCTGAGCCCCAGCCCCTGCAGTGCCCAGTGCAGCTGCACAGGAGCAGTCCCAGCCCCAGTTTCCCTCTGTGGGAAGGGCTGGTGTCCAGCAGCAGGAGCCTCAGCACAGGCAGGAGCTGTGGCTGGAGTGCTGCTCGCTCCGTGGGGGCGCGCAGGACCTGATCACATCAATCCTGAACGCTGCTGCTGCCAGCAGGACAGCACGCTGCTGAGCCTGGCATTGCTTTCCTCCAGCACGAGAGCTGCTGTTAATTGATGGAGTGGGACCACTGACAGGGCTGGGAATGCTGGGAGAGAGCATCCTGCAGGATAAGAGCACTCCTACTCCTGCTATTCCACAGCTTTACCGGAGCTAAAGCCTTGTTCTTCTCAGCAGGTAAAACCCAACCTGTGCTGACAGCAGGCAAAAGGCACCTGAATCACAGCCTGCAAATGGAGCAAATTAAACCTGGAGCAGAGGGCTCTGCACCTGTGATTTGTCCTGGGATATTCCACAGGCACACACCTCATACCAGGTTTCCTAAAGCGTGTGCCGCTGATCCCACTGTAGTGCCACACGTTTGGAATGGGTAAATTGCTAAAGTCATAAATCTGAAGGGGGAACAGAGAAAATCCTGTGGCCAAAACCAAAATCATAAATGAGAATGTGCTGGAGAACCTTTCGGTAGGAAAACAGGGATTCACATTCTGTGGCTGCCCCAGCCACACCCAGTTTGGTCACTCCGAAGTAATTCCCTCCATCCATGTGAAGGACTTGGAAAGCACACACACCATCCCCCAAGCTACAGTACATAAACACAACCAGAAGCGTCTATACTCTTTTATGCAATAGTTCTTTATTATTATTTATTTATTACCCAGGTATTTAGTAAAGATCAGCTTTTCCTCTGCTGGTCCCAGTTGAAACTGATCAAACAGTTTCATAGGAATGAGCAACTCTGGAGATAAGCCAAATTTAAAGAGAAATCAGCAACTGTATTTCTCACTATAATTTCAGCTGCCTGGATGTAGGATTTACTTCCCTTGGATAGATCAAAGGAATTGTACTTTTTTCTGAAGCTCTAAAGCCACAGGTACACTTTTCCCTCTCATGGCCTACTCTAAATCAGTTGTTCTGCACTATGGAACAGAAACAAAAACTCATTCAATTACCAGCATCATGCATTTGCCCCACATCACTTTTTGCCCCTCAGTTGATGAGCGTGGGGAAGAAGAAAAGCGCAAATATGAGACAGTTTGCAGGCAGCACCATGGATACAGCAATCACCTTCCTGCTCCAGGCAACTGATGTATTAACAGTGTATTAGAAGTGACAAGTTCCAAGGGCTCATGCAGTGGAGATGGTCCTCATTTGCCATCATAAAACAGAGCATGAATGTACCTGTCAGGATGCCAATAGCCGGTTCCTGAGCCCGACTGTGCCTCCTGTGGCAGGGCTTCTCTGCAGCCAGAAGAGATCTTTTCACTCCTTTAATGCCCACATAAATAATCAGCAAGTGCTAGGTGGCCAGAGCTATGTCTCAGAGTGAAGCAAAGACAATAATTTCTTCTATTTTCCTTCTTCTCCTCTCATGATTTAAAAAAAGCCCATTATCATTTACTCAACTGGATTCATTTCCAGCAGGTATTTCTTCAGAGGATACTCTGATTTTTGCTGCTCGGTTTGGATTGGACACCAGTGTCAGATGAGATTTCAACAGACTCACAGACCTGGATTTCTGATGAAAATTTTCACACTTGCAAATTGATACATTTGCTTCCTGCAAATCACTCACAGTGACTTTTCCCAAAGGCGTTCCTGACAGCAAATGCGTTAGTTCAGGTATTTGGGGATTTCACCACAAACAAGGGCACAAAAACCAGCAGAAGCAAATGCAACATTGAATTTGACAAATATTTACCAAAAATACCCAGCACTCAGCCTCTGTGGCAGCCATCCCACAGAAATTATACTGCCTGTCTAATTTTAAAAGCCTGAATGAAAGGAAATCATCAGTATTCTTTGGTAAATTCAAATTTACCTTGAGTAAAATCTAGCTTATGCAACCAGCCACCAAAAGCCCTGCCAAACTCCCAGGAAGGCCTTAAGGACAAATTTTGCCAGCTGTAGGCTACGGAAGTCCGTGTTTAATAAATGTTGACCCATCAGTAAGTCCCTGGCAGCAGCCTGAAGGGAGAGCGTGGCAGGTTTTGAAAGGCACCAGGCTGGGGGAGCTCACAGATTTACTTGGCATGGATGACAGTGAGAAACTTCTCAAAGAGTAGTCTGGGAAAATTGGTTTTTGTAATTACAGAGATTTATGTCTGTTACAGTTCCAGAAGCTTCACTGTATCTGTGGGATCTCAGCACACAGGAGTCAAAAAAAAGAGAAATTTAACATTGTCTCTGAGCAGAGATTGTAGGATCAACACCCACGGGGTAAATAAAGTGCGTGGCTAGGATGGAATGCAGCAATCCCTCCCTTGGAGGAGACTGAGGTGGCAGAAGGGCCTGGCTGCAGCAAACCACCCTGGAGAGCAGGAAAAGCCATCGGAGCTGGAAACCAGCAGCCACGTTTTGATTTATTTCCATGGGGCACAGAGAATGAGCTCATTATCGAAGGCACTGGCTGTGCCAGGACTTCTCATTAGCAGTGCACAGTGGTGTGGCCAGCCTGCCATGATTTTCAGGCTGGAATGTACTAAAGTCAGAGTGTTGAGGTCTCATTTAGGGATAGGGTGTCTAGAGTGAACACCTACAGCTCTAAACCACAAGAGTCTTTGCTGCAGCCCTGAATTTCCCCACTGCTGTATAACAGTAAATTCATCACTTAAATAGAACCCTGACTGAGATTTCAATGAACCAAATAAATGAAAAAATAAATGTCCAAGCCCATCTATGTTTTCAGTGTGCATTCAAGGCAGAAATAATGACTCAACAGAGATGGGAATCAAGGACTTTTAAAACCAGATTTGTCATTGCCCTGTCAAGCTTACAACAGGACATTGTGCCACCAGCTCCAACAGTTTTCTATTAAGTCTCAGATGTAAAGTGATTTTTCTTAAACACTGTTTCCTGAAATCCCTGGATTGTTGGAAAACATTGCCTTACTTTAAAAAGAATGCATTCAGTTTAGTTTCAGATTAGCTCACAGGTGTGACAAAGCAGATCAAGAGAAACCCAAGTCTATTTTTTCATACTGTCTTGTGCTACCTAAGTTGATCCCAGCCAGAATTCCAGCTCAGCTCAAGGCTGATGCTCCTGCTGCCCAGCACCCATGGATTCACTGCCCTGACCTGGCACATACATCCTAGGAAAATCTTGTGCCAAAGACAAGCGCAGGACAAAGACAGTGAAGAAGAACAAACTAAAGAGGCTTTTTGGGGTCTTCCTGATGCAGCATTTCCTCAGGCAGAACTTCTGGAGAAAGGACCACCATAAAGGACCCAAACCAAAACCTTGCGATGGGAGGCTCACAGGCTGCGAGGAATTTGGAAAGTTGGCTTTTGACTGCACTTATATGTTGATGACAACATATTGGTGGAAGGCTTTGAATTAATAACTCTTTGAATGAGTGCCTGAGCTGCAGCCGAGGCAGCAGCCCCTTCCCAGGACAGGAAGGCCCGCTCTGGCCACAGACCCTGCTCACCAAGGCAGAGGACGGGAAAGGCTTCACGTCAGCACAGTGCTGAGGTTTTCTCTGACTGGAAACGTTCCTTCTGTTATTCTGAACAGTCTGTCCAAACTTCACGGCATAAACTGCTTTAGAAATTACAGGCTGGAATGTAAACCCAGGCCGGGCTGGCTGAGCGCCCTGGCTGCTCCTCCAGGCCTCTCTGCCAAAGGGTATCTGGTGTCATTGAGAGGGACAGAAGCATAAAAAAGCAAACACCTGGCTCCAGCAGCCATCCACCCTGCTAACCAGCACTGTTTGCTTTGTGCCACGAGAGAGGGGAGAGCAGAAGCCACATTTCGGACTGTCGAGAGCCAAAACCAGCACGTGGACAAAACATGTCCTCCAGCAATTACAGTCCCCTCAGGTTTCCACCCACATCTGGATTTTGCCCCAGTACCGTGGAACTGAGCCTCTTGAAATGGCTCCTTGATCTGCCAGCATTGGTGTGGAAAGCAAGCAAGGAGGTTTTGGGTGAGAAATGTCAGAACTGCCCCTCAGTGGTTTGGGGAAGGCTCCCCAGCCGCTGAGGACAGGGCAGTGCATGGACCAGGAGCGTGCCTCCCCCAGCAGCAGGAATAAGCAGGATACGTGTCAATCCATCCCAAATACAGCCAGTGCATGGGAATGCAGCCAAGGGAAGCAGTCTGGTCCAAGGCCTGGCCTCCAGATGTTGCCAGATAAGATAAACAGCATTGCACGCAGGAATCAGACTTTTTCTCCCCTCTATTAACTCCTAACTTATCAGGGGTTAAGAGAGCTAATTAATGAGGTTCAGACAGTCATCCACCCCATACTAAAGCAAAAAACCCAAAGCACAGCCCAACTAAATCATGCTGAAGAGTTGCATTCCTCAGCCCCTGTGATGGCTCCCGTTTTATCAACACAGCAGCCAGAAAAGGGTTTCTGGCCCCAGATGATGTGCAATAATTATACCTTAACAGCAGTACTTGAAGCACACATCTTCTCCATTACTCCTGTGTTTTTCATGTTAAACTTTCTCCCACCATATTTAAGACCAAAGAGGGTTTGCAGGGCAAAAGCCAAATATGTTAAGAAGGTCTTGAAATGGCATCTTAGGCACCAAAGAGAACAAATGAGAAACTGGGTGAAGGCAGAAGCCAGAGTGATGAAGCTAATGCTGGAACTCTTTATCTCACAGAAAAATGATTGGGTAGCTGCTCATTTGATGTGCAGCAATTATAGACTAATTTACACAGTGCCACTTAGTGACAAGTATAATTATGTCCTACTCAGGGTACATATCAGATAATAATTGCCTCCAGCTGAGCTGGAGGTTGTAACCCACTAAAAGGGACTTTAATGATGTGACCAAAGATGGATTTCAGCTGGAAAGTTTGTGACTGACCAGAAGAGCACAGGAGTTGCTCACAGCTTTTTTAGGAAAACTGCAGTAGAAGCTTGATCTCCTCTGTATAAATAATTGCACTTATCTATGAATTTATATATAACGAAGATAAGAAGGTACAAAACAAAATAGATTTCTAGGGCAGATCATACAGGAATTTGTTCAATCCACAGGGCTCTCGTGCCAAAAGTTTTTTAAAAAGTACTCTGCAGTATCTTATCCGGCTGTGGTCACTCCAAAAGACATCAACTACCACTCCCAGGGTGCTGCTGAAATTAACTTTTAATATCCCTCATTGAAAAAACCTCCAAAGCACAGAAACAAGACTGGCTTGTAACATTTGCATAAAAAATGAAGTCTCACCTTAAACTGTGGACAGACTTAAGCTCTTCCACAGAGCAGAAGTGCTCAGCTGCACGTTGTGGAAGAGGTGTTTGTAGCTCTGCATGTGTCACCAAGCTCCTCAAGGAGAAGGAGGAATTACAACACACAATGATGGTGCTTTTGAGCATGTATTCAGTATTTTTCTTCCCAGACTCCACTGGTCTTCCCAGCCCCTAGCTGAGCAAAGGGAGAGGGGCTGGGATGAGGGGGTGGGAGCAGAGATTGGATTAGAGCAGCTTCAGTAAAAGCCAAGTTGGTTTCAGAAGGGTTTAGGGTGCTGTGGCTCCACACCAAGAATCCAGCTACACTTGTCATAACCATATTGATGCTAAATTCCCATGATTTAGGGTGTACTTCAGCTGGCATCTGCACTGAGCAGCAAGGAGCACAAAAATAAAGCAGGACAACAGCACAGGTCATAAAAACTGAGCTCAGTAATAATTTGTGCTGTAAACTAAGCAGCCTTAGGGCTTCTCAAAGATTTTATCAGCCTTTTGAGGGGAACAGCATTAGTAGTAGAGGTAGTTTTGATTAACTGCCATGACATGACTCAAATATGCAAGAGTAGAAATACATCAGAGTGGGATATC
Source organism: Bombycilla garrulus (assembly GCA_013400315.1). Classification (NCBI taxonomy): domain Eukaryota; kingdom Metazoa; phylum Chordata; class Aves; order Passeriformes; family Bombycillidae; genus Bombycilla; species Bombycilla garrulus. The sequence goes on along the minus strand of VXBU01019431.1, from coordinate 830,421 downwards.
AGCTCAATGGAACAATCAAAGTCAATTTAAATGAAAGCTCAAGGCATTTTCTCACACATATTTGTCTTCCTCCTCCTCTATGTGATGAGAGATAGCCAAATTTTATCTCTACTGCTAGTTCTGGTTTCTAACTGGAAAGGGATTCTCAGACAAATTCATTAAACAGGTGAGGTGGCTCAAGAGGTCACCCTGAGTCGTTCCACCCACTGTCACTCTCACCCCACAGAGGAGACACAGCATGACCTGAGGCTGTAACTCCTCGTGACTGCCCCTGAGCAGGGTCCCTGCCAGGACAGCCTGGGGCTCCCCATCCCTCTCCCTGCTGCCTGAGAGCTCCTGAAGCCTCGCTCTGCAGGCAGGGCCTGCCTAAGCCAGAGCACTCAGAACCTCTGGGCCAGCCCCTGCTCCTCCCCAGCACCCAGATGCCACAGCAGGCCTTGGGAAACTCCCTCAGGGTGCAGTGGGTGCCAAGACCTGAGGTTTCACCTGGCACTTAAACTTCACTCGTCCTTGGAAGTGAAGGTCTGCTAAGGTTAGCCTGTGGTGAGGGATTCCTGTGTGATGATCACCATGATTTTGGGAGCAGGCCAATGACTGTGATCATTAGACCAAAACTGGCTTAGCAAGGCTGGGTATAATGTCCTGTGACCCTTTGTGCACTGTTCCCACTGTAAAAATAACCTCATGTGGGATCATACCTCCAGGCAGGAGCACGGGTAACACACACAGCTCAGGCAGTCCTGTCCCATGCTCAGCAGGGATGAATTCACTCCCTGTTCCTGCTGTTCACCATCCTATCTGCAATCCCTGCTGGCCTCACCCACTGGGTCTCCCTCAGCTATTGGGAGATAACCAGGCTTCCCAGGCCATCTCTGCCTGGTCTGCTCTGACACAGCCCAGCAGCCATCCTGTTCCCAGACAAACCCTTCAGCACACACCACCTCAGATTTTACGCCAATTCCTGCTGGGTTAGGGAGTTGGCAGCACCCAAGATCCCAGCAGAGGCTCTGGGATGGGTGTGTTGGCTCATACAGACATATCCAGATAAAGCACCTTATTAACTGTGCTGATAATGGACCAAGAGGTGACCCGGGCTGTCTCCACAGAGCTTTGGTAATTAATGCCTTGCACTTCCCAAGCTTCACAGAAAGCATTTATAATTAACCTCTTCTTCTTTCCTGCTGTATGGTGAAAGAACAACTGTTACTCTATCAAGAGCTCAGGAATATCTATTAAGCCATCCCAGTCAAATCAGGCCAGAAGCAATTTAAAAGACAATTACAGGCAGGAGATGTGAACTCCATTCTCAGCTCCAGACACAGCACTGAAGAATAAAATGCCTCAGCTCCCAGGCTCTATGCCAAGGCTAAGCAGCATGTGAAAACCTCCCCAGCCCACAGCACAACTCAGAAGGCCTTGAATTGGAGAGGATGGAGCAAAACCACTAAAACCCCCAATTATGTAGGACTGATTGTTCTTATAATTGCTTGTTTCCAGGTTTACAGCAAAAGCATCGAGTTCTTCACGCTTTAATCTTGGTAACTAAAGTCTGAGCTTGTTCTCCTGTGATCCTCATCTCACATTTAGGAATACCTAATGAGTTCAGGCAGAACTGCTGAGCGTGGTGAGCACTTCTCAGGACAATGGGAAGCACAGGGATAATGGGAAGTGCTGCTGGAGGGCAGCACTCTGGGTACAGCAGTCTGCAGCTGGGGCTGGAGAAACACCAGTGCCAGCCTGAGAAAGTTCTGAGTGTCTGTAAAGCTCTGAGGGGGAACATGTGTGACCTGCAGGACACACACAAATCGCTTCTCTTGGAGGGGATGTGGCAATGAAGCTTTTCCCACATCCAGCACTGACTCCTGAGTGATCCCAGGAGGGTTTGGCAGAGCAGGCGTCTGCAGCAGGCAAGAAAACATTGTGTACCTCCAGATGAATCCCAAGGTAAGGACATACAACAGCAGTGTCAATACTGGCTGAAAGTCATGTAGAGAACCCCCCTGAGCAAACCAATGCACTCAGTCACAGCACTAACATTTGAGATCAGAAATTACCAGCATGCTCAGCAAACATCACACCGCCAGATGCTGGGGATTGTATCTCAACCCTTGTTCCAACTGTACCAAAAAAAATAGGATATTTTTTAGCAATTCTGCTTCTTCTACTTGGTTCAAAATTGCATGTTCATTTTCAAAGCTGCCAGGCCAAAAGCCCACCACAAACGAGGCAGTGTGATAGTGCTCCAGGCATTGCTGAGCTCTGTGCTGACACTTGCTGATGCTTCCATGGTCTTACGGAGTATGAAAAGGTCCAGCAGCTCCTTGAGCCATACATACTGTCTTCTTTTATGTCTTACAAAGGGGGAATGTTTTATTCTGAAGGAATTGAGGAGTTAAAGAAAGTGTTACTGTGGTATTGAAGCTGTTAATCACACAGTTCACAGTGAAAGTGCACTGAAGGAAACCCTGAGAATAATCAGGAAAAGTGAGGCTGCCTTGCTGTCTCAGGATGGGCTTTGGCATCCTACACCACAGGTTTTCTTTGCTGTCTCTGACTCGATGCTCATTTCTCAGGGCCCTCTTCCTGCTCTGAAATCAGGCCCTGCTTTGCACATTCCACTCTACCAGAGAAAGAAAACAAATCCAAACCACAGAAAACAAGAGCGGTGGTAAAAAGAACAATGAATCCACCAGAAATATTTCTCCAAATGAAGCTGCAGTAGCTCCCAGCAACACTGAGGATGTGTCCAGAGCCAGAGCACTGGGAATAACCTCGTTACAGAGGTCCCAGAGCAAACTCTGTTGTGTTTTCCCACTGCCAAAGCAATCCCCCACAGGCAGTGGCACGGACACGAGGAGGGGAAGCAACTTCTTCCACACACACTCAGCAGGGCAGTGGCAAAGCTGAAATGTGTCCAAATCCCAAATCCCTGAGTTCTGGTCCAACACTCCAGGTACCAAGCCACGTGTTCATCCAGAATCCAGATGGCAACAGGAACAGCCAGCACAGGATGTGCCCTCCCTGGGAGGGGAAGAGCATCGAGTAGCAAAAGGGTTCAATATTTCATTATAACATCATTCCCCGCCACTTCTAATGTTAAATTAATCCCTGTCTGTCCAGATCAGCTAAACGCATCCTCAAGATAAATTAGGTCAGCAATAGCCTGAATTTTAAAAGGAAAAAAAAATCTGATTGTATGATGCAAGTTTCTTCCACGGCTGATTTCTCCATGAATTATTCATCTCAGCTCTGCATTGCTCAACAGAAACATTCCTGTAGTCAAGAAAGAGCTTCACCAGCAGGGCAGGGCAAAACAAGCCAAATTCCCCCAAAATATGGTGGCAGGGCACACCCTGGCCCGCTGTAAATCATCCTTCAGAGAGCTGCACCCCTGCCCACCACCTTGGCCTTCCTTGTTCAGCGAGCACAAAAGCATTTGCCTTTGAAGATTTGGCCTCAGGGTCAAAAACAGCCAGGAAATTCCACTGGGGCATTATTTTTTTTCACCTTGCCAAGCGCAGATTGCTGCAACAGTCATTGATAAAGTGACTCAGAGCCTCTGTGAGCTACAGAAGAAAAATGGAACAGCTAAAGCTTGGCAATTCCAAAGCTGTTGCAAAAACCTGTGTCAAATCATTTATTGGCTGTACCTACACACAGTTCAGTTGATCCTACAAGATTTTAAATGCCTCCTAATATAGTGATGGCCTAGATAATTTTTTTACCTTATATAAATGAATTTAAAAGTATTTCAGAAGGATAAAAAATTCTCTGCTTGCAAATGAATGTGCTTCTATCACAAAGAAACCTGAAAATGTTCTCTAACATTAAAAATCACCTCTTCTGAATAACACAGGCCTGGTTGCTTTAGAGTTATGCAGCTTTTACTTTAAGTATTAAACTATTCTCCAGGGCTTAAAGCCCACAAGTTTTAAGATAAAAGATGCTCTCAAAGATCTATTTAATTGTAATTAGATGAAAGAATTTAGGACTCTGGATGGGAGATAAGCCTGTACAGAGACAGAAGCTGTTTTCTAGTTCTAGGAGACAATAAATCATGCTATTGGTCTGTCTCTGGCCTTGGCTGCTAATAGATCACAGACATTTTCATACCCAAGTTCAAAAAACACACAGAAAACCAACCACAAAACAGTCACACTGCCAAAACACATCTTAAATAACACACAAAAAATGGCCACAAACCAGTCAGGGTGCCAAAATGCATCAAATGTTAAGCAGCCTGTGGTGTTCAGGATGTCAGGGTGAGACAGGCTGGTTGATGATGGCTTTTCAAGAGAAATTTTGGGGGTTTGCAGGCCATTCCTGACAGAGTCATGTGGCTGCAAAAAGGTGGTGCTCAGTTATTAGAGATCACGATTTGTGGAGACATTTTGTGAAACTCCCTCTGAGATGGCTGTTTTAGAAAGGGTGGAAGGTGGTGTAAAACACTCGTGGTTGTGAACATCTTAAAGAGTACAAACAAAAGGCTGCACGAAACAGAAGGTGGCTTCAGCTGCTGCCCTGATCTCTCCTCGTGGGGACAAGGGACATCAGGAGGAGGCACTGTAAAAAAAAAGCAGAGGGAGAAAATGGTGAAAATTAGCATGTTGGCATTAAGGATTCAGCGTCTCAGGGCTGATAGCCAGCTCCTGAGGCAAGGAAAGCAGAGAAGGGAGGTGGTGCCATGGTCAGGACTCAGGGACACGTGGCCATGAGGAGCACAGAGGGGACATCCTCACACCCTGAGATAAACACCAGAGTGGCCTTGAGCTGGTCCTCAGGGCTCCCCTCACACCAAAGCAAACCCGTTGTTCTTGTGAGTGCAAAACTGCAGCACCTGGGGTGGCACCCAACAGGAGAGCCACACCTGAGTGTGACACAGGTACACAGGCCACACACGTGTCACCAGTGTCACCCCAGCAGGGCACAGCGTGACACACGTGGTCATTCTGTAAGCACAGAAGGGAAAGGAGCATGAGGAAGTTCTCATCTGGAGGATAATTCAAAGGAAAGCAGCAGGATCCAGCTTCAAAGAACACCAGTGAGTCAACCTTCCAGGAAAGGAAAGCTGCACCTCCCCAGCCCTGAGCCATCAGTGGTGATTGCAGCTGAGAGAAAGGGAACTGGGCTGGCATCACAGTGCTGACCTTTGTGAAAATTGTGATGCAGACAGAGCTGAGGGAACAGTCCGTGCCTTCGCCCGCTAATTCCAGCCCTTGCGCAGCTCCAGAGCAGGAACTTGGTACCCAGCCCACGAGCACATAAGAGGGCTCTGCTGGCACTCGGAAGGCCTCATGTTACTGTAATTCTTCTGCGTTGAGAAGAGATGGAAAATAAAACTCCATTTTTCAGAAATGATCCTCACTCTCCACACTCACGCAGCATCCGTGGCATGTGGGCACCACAGCAGCCCCAGCGGCGTCAAGGATACAGACACTGACTCGGGGAGCCTTTCCCTCCTCCTGCTAAATCCATCCAGGCTGACCTGCCAGCAGGCACAAACAGCCTGAGCACTGAGGGCTGGGGTGAGGGCAGACAGGAGATCAGACACAGACTGTTCCCCATGGCCCGGGTGCAGCAGCAGACACCGGATGCTGTCCCATCACTTCGTGTTTTTACTTCTGTCACACCTGGAATTTCTCAGCAAAGCAAGGAGGAGGAAAGCAGCAATCCAGGGATCCCTCTGCTGGCCTCTGCTGCTTAGACCCATCACAGTGTGCTCCTCTGCACATCCCTCCTGCTCAAATGAGCATCCCCTTGGAAATTCAGGCTTCATTAAAAGCAGCAGGCAGTGTGCGATCATTTATCCTGCTTTAACGTGGATGCTCAGTAACAAATGTGCTGTAACTGTCATGTGCTGTATTCCTCAGCTCTGTTTTCAGTCCTCATGTCCAAGTTTAATACTCTCTGGAATTAGTTAAGTCTGAAAAATATCATTCCTCATAGGTTCTGATTCAGGACTGGGAGTAAGATTAGCTGACTTCTCTCAGAAGGTGCCAAGCACCGTGGAATCGACGTGACAAACAGCAGGACAAACAGAGAGGCTGAGACAGAGCCAGAGCACAAGCATGACACTGAGATGAGACAGAAAAAGAGCAAGATTGAAATGGAGAAAACATGAGACAGTCAGAGGGCAAGGAAAATATAAAGAAGACAATGTCCTCAAAAGTGACCAGAAAAGAAAGGCCCCTTACCCCATGACCAGCTCGCAGAGGCTGCTGCAGCCCTGCCATGAGGGGATACAGCAGGAATGGAGTTGGTCCTGTACATTTACAGCTGCCTTTTACTTCATATTTCCAGCTTCCTATTCCCACTAATCCCAAGGGGACTGTAAAGATCACAGATATGCTGTATATTGAACTTCTGCTGCAGAGATCTCCACAGGCACAACTCTGAACTGCCAGTCTGAACTGAGAGAACTCTCTGGGACATATTAACATTCAGAATAACAAAAAAAAGTAAAATCCAAACAAACAAAACCTCAAGGTTAATCCCATCCTTTATTGGCTGCTTTGTGATTCATTCAGGTTATGCCTAAACACTTGCAAACAGAAATGAATTGACAAAATTAAACTCTCAGCTTATCATCGTGACCAGCAGTTGTACCTGTCCCAGGTCACAGATGGAGTTGACTGCAAAGGGAACCAGCTGAACAGCCTGCCTGCTTGGCATGTGGGTGAAGATACTTGGATTTAAGTGCTCCTGTACCCTCCTATGGGAGGGTTGAAGAGAGGGCTTCTTTATCCTCTAAAGAATAAAAAAACAAGACCTTCCTGAAGGATTCACTTCTTTGTTTTATTCTCTCCAACATAAAGCTTAAGCAAAGTAATTCAAAAGTTGCTTCATTGCCAGCATGGGCTCCAGCTCCAGGGGAAGATCCTCACCTGCCTCTCTCCATACTGAAAGGACATGCAGCCCTTTTTCTCCTCATTCTGCAGAGCTGCTGCAAAAGCACAGCTCCCTCGAGTCACAGGCTGGTTTTATGAAACACCACATAATTGAAAATCCTTCACCTCAGACCTTTGTGCTCTCCCCATGGAAGACAAGCTGCTCACAAGGACCCACCCCAGGTAACGCTGCAGGGACAGTAGCACCTGTGACACCTTGGTGGCTCTCAGGCAGGAAATGAAATGAAAATGAAATTAAATCTTCTCATAGCACTAGGAGTCCTGCTTCAAGCTACATCTGAGGGTTCAGCCTGAGCTAATTTCTGAGACTTTTCTCCCCCAAGCATTGGTCTCACTGCTGGCTGTGCTGACACAGGGCTTGTGCTGGCCTCTCATGCACTTTTTCTACAGCCACACCTTTTCTAGCCCAGGCTCTCCAAGGTAGCAAGATTCCATATTTATTCATAAAGGCAAATCACATTTCCCTGTGTGGAGAAAGTGTTCCCATGGAAACGATTCAGACACATTTATATGAATGGGCAATTTTACAAACTGCACAAAAATCCTTGACATCATCAGAGCTGAGGGTAGACTCGGGGACTAAGCAAAGTTTTAAACCTCGGTAGCAGCTGTGTGGAGATAATTAGCCATGCAGCAGTGACAGGCAGATGCAACAGAGTTGGAATTTCCCCTAATACTGACTTTGAGCAGAGGGATACAGCAGGCAAGAACAGCATAAGCAGAGGGTGCTTGAAGGATTTCTTTACCAATAGTTTCTTCTACCAGGTTTTGGACTGATACCCAGTTTTGGACTCATAAATTGTAGTGAAGTCTCCCCCAAGACAGACCCACACTCCCCCAAGAGACGCTTCTCCATCACCGTGAACAATTGCACCAGGGAACAGGGCACCGTAGAGCTGGATTTCATTATGGAGCTGCAGAACCCTCAGGAAGAACCAAACCAGAGAGTAAAACACAGGCCAGCAATGTCTCCCAGTGCTCAAGTCTGCTTCAACACAACCACTGCTGTGCACAGGGGAGCCTTTGGCCTTCAGCTGGGCTGAGTCCAAAACCAGACTTGGGGGCTTAAGCTTTTGCCTGTTCTGTAAAGAAATTGAGGCTGGAATGAGCCAGTACTTGTTCATCAGCACACATTTCTTGGTTACCCCAGGAGTGTTTACTGGGCACAGCAGGCACAGGGGACAGTGGCCTCAGTGCTGGCTGGTGGCTCTCAGGAGTGTTAGCTCTGAGGCAATGACCACATTTGTATTATTTCTAGTAATTCTTCAGTCACATTAAACTGGAATGCAGTCTCCAGCGGCCCCTGGGGTAAGTGAGTCACCCAGCCCTGAGTTAGACATGCAGGAAAGGAGGCAGCCTCTCTGCACAGGCCCAGGTGTCCCAGCTGGCTTTACAGCGCTGGGTTAGGTGGGACAATCTCCCCTCAGCTCTCAGCAGAGCAGGCACTGCTGATACGCCGTGGCTGGAAGGACAAGAGAGCCACGGGCAAGTCCAGAGACAACTGTTCAGAGACGCCCAGAGCATGACATGGTCCTGCTTTCCTCTGCCACAGGCTCTCAAAGGGCCCAGTGCTGCACAAGAGGCATAAAAGCCATTCTGAGCTGAGGCTGCTGAGCAAACAGACTCTGGTCTGGTCCTACAGCTCCAGCTGTAACTCACTGCAGCTCTCGTGGCCACCACCATCACACGTGTGGCCCTGCCAGATGGGACACAGTTGCCACTAAAGTGTTCCTCAGGCACATCCAAAGATCATGTTCCCAGTTCCCACTAACCCCATTCAAAATCCCTCCTACTTTGGAAAGCTGCTTTGCAGGCCAGGAGGACGGGCTGAAGTAATCAGGCTTCATCTCAATCTGCCAGCTGTTTTCCTTCTCTCATTGAGATGTTTTAGTGGGCAGTGGAGTGATGAGACTGTTACTTCCTTCAGCTGGGATTTCAACAGCAGCTCTGCAAATGCCATCTTACAAAACAGAGTCTTAAAGCCACTCACTGCCAAGGTTATCAGATTTGGGCAGCACTTGCCAAGTAACACAAGCAGGGCTTGGAGATGAGATTGTTCTAAGTGGCAAAACAAGTTTCAATTCCTCAGCGGGAAGGAAAAGTCCTTTCTGTGAGAGATAATTTCTTTATTTGCATATCAACCAATGATCTTTTGACATTCACTTTAAAGCTGCTCTAGAAAACTCCTTCTGCTGTATAAAGTTTGAACTGGTCACACTCCAAGCTGCACAAAGAGCAGGCTGTGTCTGCAGTGCCAGCACTAATCAGCAGGGATCCAAGCTCATCTTTTCCATATGTGCTCCTGCAGTGCTCCAATTTACAATCCAGAAGTTATTTTGTGAACTCCTATAAATGATATGCAAGTGTCAGAACTACTTTAGATTATATATTTCTGCATCAAACTTTAAACTGCTCATGGATAATTCACTGCAATTGGGAGAAACTCATCATATAAACTTTTGGCCAAAGTAATTGCTTCCGTGGCTTTGCAAACATATCAGAAGGTGAGAATTTTACCAAATATGGGGCAAATTTTCACTCTGTGTTAGTTCCAGCCTCACCCATAGAACTGGCTGTGGCTACAGAAGTGGGAACCTCTTACATGGACGCAAAGGGCAATGAATACCCAAATACTTCTGGCCAGAAAACTGCTCCCAGAAGTTGTCACAGATCAAGCCCAGGCAGGTCTGCAGTCCCCTATCCCATGATGTCCAAAACCACTTGGGGTCAGCAGTTTGGAAACCACTTGTTTGTATCAGAAAAGCTTTTTCCTCCTTGAAATCAGGGTAAGATGAGTTGTTGGTCTCTTGTTGGCTGCTGGTGAGGTTTGGTGCTCATTCCCAGTGCAGGACCAAGGGTTGCTGGATCTCCTCACCACTGAGATTTTAACATCACCTCCTTTGACCCCTCCATTCCGTCATTTGCCACTAGACCAGCCATTAATGCAATTGTTCCTAATTTGTAGGGAGGAAAATTGGGATTAAGCCAAGGCTTTAATGTAGGATGATAATCATTATCAAAATGCTGTAGCTAATAAACAACCCTCCAGCGACGGGTTTGATCTGTGACTACTAAACAGTTTGCCAACTTGGATTTCAGAATTTGCATTGATTGCTCTTTGCATACACCCAGAGATTCCTTCAACCTCACAGCTGCTGACACATAACAAATTCCCATCTCCAACCTCCTGAGGCTGTAGAGTTTTAAGGAAACAGGACTTGCAGGGTTTTTCCAGGTAAGATCCTGTCAGCTGCTGAGGAGGGGCAATGGAAGGAATTCCTGCAGCCACACCAGAGCCCAATTCCCTGCTTGAGGATAAGCAGTCATGATCCACATTTATTTGGAGGAAAAGGGACAAAGACATCGCTCAGTGCAACTGGAGCAAGAGGAGAGCATTTATTTATGTCTGTGGTAAATCCAGTCTATCCATACAATCTTTTAAATTCCTCTCCAGGCTGCAGGGTAGAATTCTTTAGCTCATGCCCACCAGATGCAGAGAGTGGAGACCCCAGGTCTGTTCCCCAGGAGAGAGGTCTGGGACTCCTCTCTCTGCTCCTTTGGGACACTAACTCACAGGCCGTTTGCAATGGCTGTTCCTGAGATCTTGAGCACCAAACCATCTTTAAAGGTGCTGCCAGGTTTTATTTCATAGACTCTGAGAGCTCTGCTGCTGACAGGACAGCCCCTAAACAGCACACATATGTTTCTACAACTGCAAGGACCATCAAAAATCCTTTTACTAAATAGCATCACACCTGAGGGTTTTGAAGAATTCATTAAGCAGATCTAACCATCCTCTTCCTCCAGCAATTTTATTCCTGCAGTGGCAGACACTGCACAGGGCAACACAGCCAAGCTGCTCCTTGCTAATCATGGCTTTACTGCTCAATACACAACCTCAGCTCCCACCGATCTGCAGTTTGTCTGTGCCAAGCAGAGGGTAGGAATCCATAATGTGCATAAAAGCTTTAATTGTGGCCATTTGTGTAACAATAAGAGCCCCTCACCACTGAGATGTTCAGGCCCTGCTCAGTTAGGCTGAGGTGGGGACAGTGGCTGCCCTAAGGAATTCCTAATTCGAGAGGAGCAGCAGGGAAGGCAGAGTGTGCCCAGGTGGGGAAGGGCAGCACTGCCACTTGCAGTGACAAAGGACTTTGTGGCAGGGCAGGAGGTGAATCTCTGCCATTCTCCACTGTCAGGACTGACCAAGATCCCAGCCCTGCAAGTGTCCAAGGCCAGGCTGGATGGGGTTTTGAGCAGCCTGGTCTAATGGAAGGTGCCCTGCACATGGAGGGAAGATTGGAACAAGATGTTCTTTGAGTCCCTTCCAACCCAAACCACTCTGTGATTCTAGGAAGATACTTCTCCAGCCTAGAGATCCTCCACTACTAAAGATGACACATTCACTCTTGCCAATGAAAAGCCAAATGCAGTGTGAAATTATTATCTTGCAATAGGCCACGTTGGAAGGTTTTTTCAGTGTTTGTTAAAAAGCGTGCAAACAGCCTCCTGCTGTGAGTGAACTGCTTTAACTCCCCGCCCCCAAAGCTCCCTTAGCCAGCCTTTGTCTAAAGCACAGAGAGTGGGGCAGGAGAACCCTAGAGCAGGTTGGAAATAGTCACACTCCCCCACTGACCCCCTCAGCTGCTCCTCCAGCAGCACAGCAGAGCCAAACAGCATCCCTGGCCCCAAACAAACCTACACGGGGCACCACAAATTCACGCTCTTGCTTTTGTTTGTCACAAGCCTTCTGTGCTGGCTCTGTGGGATTTCTGAGAGCTGTCAGACCTGTGTGTGAGGCCACTTAGAGCTCAGGTGGGGATAGCCCCTGGAAAATCACTTTTTGTAATTCAGTCTCATAAACAACTTGGTAAAAGAAAAGTATCTGATGAAAAATAAATGAAACAAACAATACAAATGATGAAACAACTGACACGACTCAAACGCCCAAACCAGCATGAGATCTCAGAGGGGAGGAATGCAGAGATTAAAAGCTTTCCCCTGAAGACAGTACTTAGAACAGGGCTGGTTTCCTTCCAAATTGGGTCACTACTCCCATTTTTCAGACTACTACTTTGGATCTATTCCACCTGATAGAGCAATTCTTCCACTCGGTCACATCCCTCAGGGAAGTCATAACCTTCTGTCTGCACTTTCCCTGTTTGCTTCCCTGGGAACAACACCAGCTACAAAGCCAGATTTACGACTTGGCTGAGAGAGGAGAGCTGAGAAAGCAGAGAGGGAACAATTCAGTCAAACAAGATACGGCTGTGATCAGTAGCAGACGTGCCAAGGGAAACTCTGGAGGAGGGAGAGAGTCTGAACGTGTTCTGCTCGAAGATGTGCTGGTGTGCAACGCTTTGGGAGCCCTGGAGAAACAAAGACACATCCAGTGAACTGCCCTGGCCCAGCCCAATGGCCCCAAAGGCCAGGAGCAAACAGAACAGTTTAGGGTTTGTGACCCACATCCAGTCTGCAGCACAAAGAAGTGTTTCAGGGAAGTTTCATTGCTTTTGGGGTTTTCTGGCTGGTCATCCCTTGGCGGGGCTCCCTGCATCACAGTCTCCACTTTCCTTGCTATCCCAAAAAGCAGTGTTGGGAAAAGCAGTCTCCCCCTGCACTGAAGAAACACACCAAAGTCTCTGCAGCCATTGCTCAGTAAAGCTTTTCCTTAAAAATAAATAAATAAATAAACAAACAAACATATATATGTGTGTTGCTAGGTTCCTTAAAGTCGAGGTGCTGGGCTATAAATGAGACCTGCACTCATGCAGTGAAAATGGCGAACTGTTTATTCTGTCCTGCACCCGCCCTTAAACATGATAACATAGCTTCCATTCTTTAGTGAAGATGCCAGTTAATTTGCTACATTGTTCTAACTTATCTAAAACACATTCTATAATTGGTACAACTTAAAGAAACAAAGATTAAGCTAATTTCTCCTGTGTCACAATTTCAGGCCTTACAGGCCCCTGCAGGCCCCTACTAGGCCGCAGTTAGGCCAAGGCTGGATTGTCCAACTTCTGCAGGGGCACGGCGAGCCCCCGCTCAAGAAGGAATTCTTCTACATGTATATGTATTTTTTTCAGGGAACAATGTTCTGTGAGCTCTGTAGCTGAATCAGGAAATTGCATTTTTATTTGTTTCCCACTGACATCTTTTTCCCTCACCTCCCTGTAAATGCCAACAGCATTCCCTAGCAGCTCTATTGCTTTGACACTTCTCTGTGACATCACCAAGGAAAACACTTTAAATCTCCATGTTTCACAGCCAGGCCCACACTCCCACACAGAACTGCACAGATGCTGGTGGTGTTTTGCCATAAAGGCACCACTTCAGGCAGACAGAACTGCCCACTTTCAAAATCCAATTTGCCAAAGAGCCTACAGAGCATTTTCCTTTAATTGGGTGGATGTGCATCATATGAGACGATATCTAACATTTTAAAAATCCATATATTCTTTTCAATTTCCTCCAATATTTTTCCTCTTGAACTTTTGTCTAAAGGGACATGATACCTCAGGCTGAAGTTCTAGATGAGTTAAAACCCACTCTTTTGGCTAATACACCTCAGCTGTGGTTCCTGCCTGTGCTGAGCAGGTCTGCATTCACCCTGCCCAGCTCTGAGATCCAAGCTACAGCACTGAGCTTTGGATCACAGCACTGGGACTCACCTCAAGAAATTCAGTGCTGATCAGGGATAAGTCAAACCTGAAGGTGATGCATGATCTCAAAGTGCTTGTCCGTCCTTTCCTTGACCAGACACCAAGCAGGAGTTTCAGACGCTGAAACTGCACGGAATGAGTCCAGGCTGCCGTGGGCATTTGGACCCCAGGTAAAATGGATCCAGCACCTTCCGGCTGGTGACTTTGGCTGCCACACTTCACAAAGTTAAGGCAGAAAAAACCCCAGCTTTTCAACATTTTCACACAGGAATGGGGGAGGAGGCCGCAGGCACATTTCATCTTGTTTAGCAGCACTATTCAAACCTCATCTCTGGCTCATTCAAAATGGCTGGAAACTCTTCCTGACCCCAGTTGACTTCTCTTGATTAACAGCCTCTGTCACTTTTATTTTGGTTACTCTCAACAGAGTTGCTATTCTGTGCCCTGATGTAACATCACCAAGATCCAAGGAATCAAACCAGCCTGGGAAGTGGTGTAAGAAAAACAAAACAAAACCGTTTAAGACTAGCCAGATGAAAAATAGAAAAGGCTGAAAAACAGTTTGGTGGCACTTTGATGAGTACCATAACTCATGACATAACCAAAACTCCAGACAGGACAGAATTAGCTCCCTGCAAGCTCCAATTAAACCTCCTCTCTAACAAACCCTGCTGTGACACAGGCTGGAGGTGCCGGGCAAGCAGCAGCCTGTGCCCACCAGCCCCTCAGCACTGCACGTTCCCAGGCTGGCAGCCACAGCCTCTTCTGTCTCAAAATAGCTCCCAGAGAGAGCATTTCCAGAAAAAAAGGAGATGGAGTGCAAAGATAAAATGTGCCATTGGAGCAGATCCCAGGTATCTTCTCAGCTCTGTGATTACAGTGTAAACCCCACGGAACACTTATCATGCTGGGAAACAAATCGCATCTGAAATTAATTATGGGTTTTCCCCAGGGCATAAAAGCCTTGTCCCTTTCCTGTGCCACACACACATTCAAAAACAGGACGGAGGCAGAGCTCTCCATGTCAGACTGGGGTTTTGGAGACACTTCCTGTGAACGTGGGGTTACAGTGCCAATCCATGGAAACAGCTCAGCCACTGCCCAAAGGTGCAGAGGGAAATGGGGCTGGAGGAGACTGGGCAGACCCAGAGCTTCCCCCAGCATGGGATACCCCTGCCACAGCAGGTTAATGGCACGTGCCACTCCAGGCTGAGATGGACACAGCAGCGTGGGCTGCAGAGAAAGGCAGGAAATGAAAACAGAGTGGGAAGCATTAACCCAGAACATTTCAGGTGCAGAGGGGAGCTCCAGCCAAGCCAAACCCTATTTGCATTCCTGCACAACAACTTAGGTTTAACTTAGGTACAGGGCATCGAGACCAAAGACAACTAATAAAAGAGAATTATTCTGGAGACTGACTAAAATATAACCACCTGTGTGCAGCCCTGATTAAGCACAGCCTTCCAAGCTAATCTCCAATGGAGTGCTAGTGGTTTGGGCTCAGCCTCAGCCTCTTCTGGCCAAGGTCTGATGAATCAGAGACAGCTCACAGCCAGCTCCCAAAGCTCTTCTGACACGTCACCAGTGCAGGAGGGGAGCAGGCCGAATGTAGCAATGTGGTTTGGGGATTTCACGTGGATTCTTTCCAATTGTTTAATTACAAGAGGAACTGATGGAGAGGGAATTTCATTTTCATCGCAGCAGTTTCAGTGAGGAGGCCAAATGAAGATCCCTTATAGGAATGACGAGGAACATTTCTTGGGCATTTTACTTCAATCTTCTACCCACTTGTTGCTTTCTATCTTTTCCGCTCTCTACTTCTTGCCTTGCTCGTCCTTTATCTTGGAGTGACTCATCAGGTGCCTCTTTGGCTGCAATCCTTGGCTCAGATTTAATGAGGCTGTTCCAGCTCTGCAGTATCTCCCTGCAGCACTGCTCTCAGTCAATGCCACACAGACAGAAGAGCCCTGACCACAGAGATGCTGCTACTGAATTCTTCTCAGCATCAAAGCTGAGAGCTTGTGCCCATTCTTCACCAGCCCTAGAGACACCTTTCACCTCTGACCTTCAAAACCATGTCACAGAGGGGTGGCCTCAGACCAGCACGACCTTTTGATGCTCATCCACCTTGGAGCTGCACGGCCCACATGATGGAGCACAGCCTGTCCAGGGCAGCTGCTCCACCCCCACAGACCCTCTCCTGCTTCCCTTTCCTGCTCAGGATTCGACCCCTTCCTTGCAACAACACAATCAGCACTCCCACCCCTCCCGAGGAAAGCAGGGGCCCTGCACCCTCCTTGTGCCTCTCCCCACAGGCAGCTGGCACAGCCCAGCCTCAGTCTTTCCCTCAGCTAGTTTGATTTGGAGCCCAGGCTTATTTTTACAAATCCCTGCCCCAAGAACATATTTGCAGCAGACCATTTAAGAGCCTGGCATTTTCCCTGCCCAGATGACCTGCTGTCTGTTGGTTCTCCTCCCAAAGCCCAGCTTGGGACCCCCCTTCCTACACTCTGTTCAGTTTAGCAGTTTATTTAGTAAATGTTACGGTCAGCACCTTGACCTGACCCATCACAGCTCGCAGCACTTTATCACTCCCTCCTGCACAAGTGACATGAGCCAGCCATGCAGGAGAGTGTTTAACCAAGTAACTGGAGCCATGTCCTCAGCAGGGGGATGCCTGGCAGAGAAAAGAGTAATTTCCTTGGTAGCAAACACCTGGCAGGCAAATCAGTTCCATCTTACAGCTCTGTCTTGACTCCCTTTCTGTCAGAAGCATCTGCTTTGTGCAAAATTATCAGAACACAACCCCATGCGCTTCCCATTCCCGACCTTTTTTTCCTCATTTACATCTAAAAGACTCATGGTATGTGAGATTTATACTTTTTGCAGTATTTGATGTTGACAGCTTATCCTTTGCATCGATGGCAGGCTGCACCATCTGAAGTACATACTCGGTTTCATAGCTCATTTGGTGGTAAACACTGCAAATAAAGTAGGGAGCAGATTTTTCAGTCTATTCCTGTCTGCTGCTTTTTGCCCATAGATGCCAAACACCACAGGAGCCAGCGGTACATGGCAGGCAGCAGGCTTTTATGGCTGGGGCCAATAAAACCAAAACAGAGGCAAAGTGGATTGGAGATTTTCAGGGCCTGAGCAGCGCTGTGTTCTGAGGCTGCATGAAGAGGTTGGTTATTAAATGCTGCATTAACCAGACTGTCAAGCGAAGCACTGCAATCTGCCACCTCAGGAGCACAGCTGGAGTCCCCTTCTGTCCTCACCTCCGTGCATGGGGCTTTCCCTGCTGACTCCCTAGGGTCTTGGTCCTAGGGATCCCCAGTAATTCCACAGATTATACAGCCCAAATCCCACACAATTCCCAAAATCTAGGTGGCTCATGAACACTGTAACACCACACCAGCACTTAAAAGTCTGTTCTGACCTTCTTTGTGTTTTGTGTCTTCCGCAAAACCTCCTGAGCCAACGCCCCTGTGACAATCTCCTCCCCTCTGCTGGACCTGACCTGCTTGGGAGCAAATTTCAGCCTCCTGCACTCATGAACCAGCTGCTTACACATCCCCTCCAGTGCCTATCCATTATTAATGCCTTTGCTTTTTTTTTGGGTCTGCAAGTTTCTCTATTCCTCATTATTTTAGGGTTTTTTTCCATTTCATTTCCCTGAAGGTTGATGTATTTCTCCCACTCCTCCTTGAAGATCCTGTTGCAATTCACAGGGCTAGTGACTGGAAAAGTCAAAACACACCCTTTTTCTTACAGTACTATGGATGATTCCCAGTATTTATGAGCATTTTTTCCTCCAAGGAGGTGCAAAAATACAGAAAACCAAACACACTGAGCTCTGCAAGGGAGGAAATCCATCACAGCTCTGAAAATGTACAAGTCTATTTCTCCTCAGAACAGTTATCCATGTTCCTAATTGAACTTAATGTTTATAATCACTCAGTTCGTATTGAAGAGCCCTGTTAAATCACCAGAGAATAATTATGCCAAGTCACCTTCATATTTCTCATTGAACATATTCCAAGAGATAACCAAAGGAATTAGGGAAAAGACAATTACAAAGGACAATAAGTAAGCTGGACACAGGCAACTGAGCTGGTGGCAGGCAGGGATTGCAGAGATCCAGAGCTGCCAGGTGTCCTCCTGCTCTGGGAGGGTGGGAAAGGTCTGGGAGCAGGGCAAGTGTCACCTCCCAGTGCCAAAGAGGACAGGAGGGTGTCCCTCAAACTGGGACACACACACAGAGCCTGGGGACATCTCCTTACAGTGTTCGTGCAGATGTGAGGTGATGCCAGCCTGGTCAAACTGGCCCCATTTTCTGCACACAGGATTTTATGTCAGTTCCTCTTAAACAGTTTACTGAGTTTTGATGTAACCAGTTGTGAACCAGCTCAAGTCCACAGCAGAAGTGAAGCAAAATGGCAGAAGTGAGTTATTAAACTTGTCACTCACCAGCAACCTCGACTCTCCAATGACATGCTTTGATGCCAAAGGACTTTTCTGGAAATAGACCCAATCCCAAACCCAAAGATCTCTTGTTCTTCCGTGGTTTCTGTGTGGGTGGCTCATGGCTCTAATGCACAGGAGGCTGTGCAGAAGGCAAGGCTCTTCTGGGGATGATGCCTCGCTCAGGACAAGGCTTCTGTCTTATTGTTAATGATGCCCAACTTAAAATTATCTTAAAAACAAAAAAGGGCAAAAAACCTACCAGAAAAACCCCAAACACAAAACAGCACATACAACCTTGACATTAAAACGTATACTGACACCATAATATCCTTGTGTGCTGCAGGCTCTAAGCACCACCTGAAACACTTCCCTGCTTTTCCCTGCAGGCAGATCTTCAGCAGCACCAACTTGCTGCTCAAGTCCAAGGTCTCTTTTTACGTGATTTATCTTTTTCTCCCAGCTCTACATGAACAGCACTACACCAGAAGTGAGATTGTGACACCTGTCCTGAAAGGAATGCACTGAATTGCTGCACGTGTCAAGGAGGATGATAAGAGAAAACAGCTTAAAGAATGAAAGGTTTAGAGTACCATGAGGGTGATATTCAGATTTAGTGGGCACACAAATACAGAAGGACACCAACTTGAGCAAAACAAGTCCGGAGTGGAGCATTTCACAGGCTCCAACTTGTTTAATACATCCTACTGCCACAGGAACCAGAATCCTGCAGGGCTTTGGGGTTTTCCCCTCATTGTCTGAACTCCCTGGAAGCACAGAGAGGCAGGAGGAGTGGGCAGCATCCCATACACACCCAGATCAGAGAGTGTCACAGGAGGTTACACCTCATACCTGGCAAGTTCAGGTTCACCACAACAGTTGTTTGTGATTTCTTAAATGCCACTGAGGTGCAATAATGTTGTCTTGCCTGCCCAGCTACAGCAGTATTTGGCAGCTTGGAGGTGTTTTCCAACCTTAATAATTATCTGAACAGTAGTGCTTGTTTGGATAGCTAAGGATATGTTTGGATAGCTAAGAATACGCTACCCAGGAGAGGTAGTGATGTCTCACAACACAGGAAAACTATCATCCAGGTAAAAAAAAAACAGGAAAAAAAAAAAAGGAAATAAAAATCTCTTATCTTCCCATTTTGGATTCTATATTTTGTTCATTTTGAGCTAGGGTCAGAATTTCTGTCTGTCTAATTTCTTCTAGAAGCTCCTATGGCTTTCTCTTCTTCCAATTATCTGGACTCATTCTTAACAAACAGCTCCTTCCATGGGGAATAAATTTCTAGCAGCATCATGAACAGTAACTGCAGTTTTTCCACACAAGGAAAGAGTTGTGTAGTACAACTGCCACAATATATCCTATATCAACCCCAATTTCAAAAATGCATGAGTTGACAACAACATTATCCAAAGCATTTTAAATCTCGTGGCTCTTACAGGGAATAGGAAGGAACTGAGTGACTAAAAACAAACAGCAGCCATTGTGCCTTTTATGCACTATCAAAATGTAGTTCACAAATCCCTTTACTTCTTTTGAATAACAGCCTCACACACTCCTTGGAACCAAGAAGTCAGATTTTCTCTCTGAGCAGTGAGTTTCTGATGTAAAACCAAGAGCCATCAAATGCCACTGATTTTCCTCCTTATCTGTAGATGCATCCCAAGCTCTTCTCCACCAAAAACCCTTTCACAGGTGCCATGGTGGGACACAGCAGGTCCTCCCCAGCCCTCCCTGCAGGCTCACAGGCTCTGGAGCTCACATCAGCTTTCTCAGGAAATTTTTTATTTGTACGATCAAAACTGTGGATATCTGGCTTTTTATTTCTCCCCTCTCGATATTAAACCATGTTTTGTCTGCATTGTAAAAACATCAGCTATGACACTCATTAATGCACTCCCTGGCTCTTTCTGAATTAAATCACTGATAAATTCTGTTCTTTAATTTTGCCTCGATGGGGTTGATGGATGAGCACCACAAATGACAAAGAAGGCAAAAAGCTGCTGCAGCTCAGAGTTAACAGCTATTATCAGGCACAGTGGCCTCCTCTGCCTGGATAGCAAGGGCAGGGAGTGATCTCTGCCTTGCCTGGCTAACTAACCAGCAGAACAGGAGCTTAGACTGTTCACTTAAAGGGAAAAGAAAACTCCAGCTCAGCACCAGCTCAGCTCAGCCTCTCAGTCTGGTCAATCATTGCAGCATTCTGGGGTCAGATAAATTCTAGACACATTCAGCAAATACAACCAACAGACTGAATTCTTTGCCAAAGTTTAGGAGTGGATCAAACTTAGATGAAAGGAAACAAAACCTACTTGTTTCTTACCTCAGTTGGTATCACCAACTCTCATCTGAACCATTCTGCAGCTCAGAAAACCACTCTGCAAAAGCCACTTAAGAACTGAAATATTTGTGGGTCCAGCTAGTGGGAGGAACACTTCACAAATCTCTAAATTTCCATCCAGTTGTACCTGCTGTTTGTCAGCACATTATCAGGACCAGTGCATCTGGTGTGGGGAAGGCACTGCTGGAATGATTTTTACTGCACTCATGAGGGAGCTGGGCATCCACGAGGGCTTGCTCACACTGAAGCTGTTGAACTTAAGAAAATGGGATGCTTCTTTTTAAAGCTGTGCAACATCTGCCCTGACTGATTGTCAAAAATTATCGGTTTTTACATTAAGGATTGAATCTGAGCATTTAACTGAATTAAGAGATCACCAAATTGCCTGTAGGGATTCCATTCTCAAGCAGAGGATGGGCTTCCAAATAAACAGAATAAAAAGTGGAACCAAGGCTGTTGCTGCATCTCAGAAAGAGAAGTCAAGAAACGTGACTTGGGCTTAGCCCAGTGCCTTCCAGAGACTGGGAATATCCACAACTGGACTTTTGCTTTCCACTGCAAAATGAGGTCAGATGTGAGGTGCAGTTTGGAACCTCTCACTGTGAGGTGTTCCTGTGAGGTGTTCTACCTGCCCACAGCCTTTCCTGTGCTCCCGCTCTCTCTTTCTGGAAGAACTCTTGGGGACTGGAAGGGGACACAGTGTTTCTGTTCTATCACATGCATTTTAAACTAGAAATGGGAAGAGTCTGTGGTGAGGGTAGTGAATTGCCCTGGAAGCACAGCAGTTTAGCCAAGAAAACTGTACATCTTCAATGCCTGCTTTTAAAAGCATGAGGCGATATTTATTAATTTTTTCTATACTCAGAACCCAGTTTCCAGAAGCAAATGTATGAACCTTCACATTAGGTGGGGACAGTGAACACATGACATCAACCCAAAGCTGACCCCAGGAAAAGTTTTGTGGTTTATTGAGTGACCACTGATTCAGGTTTAAGCAATGAGCTTAAACCAGCTGGCACCAAGTGCTCTTCATTACTCCTTGTCACAAACCATCCCCTCCAGCACCCTCTTGTTCCCAGAAAGAACAAACTCTAGATGGTTCACAAAGATTGACAATGTATTTCAGTTTGTGTGGTTTTGTTTGGGTTTTTTTTGTTGTTGTTGTTT
>VXBU01019431.1:780049-808861 GCA_013400315.1 Bombycilla garrulus | reverse complement strand
GTTTTGTTTTGTTTTGTTTTGTTTTGTTTTGTTCAGTTGGTTGTTATTTTTGTTGTGGTTTTGGGGGTGTGGTTGGTTGGTTGGTTGGTTGGTGGGGGGTTTTTTTGTTTTTTTTTTAAAGACCATGAACCTCCTAAAAGCTTCCAGTTTGAAAGCCACAGCTAGCAAGATGTACAAAGCCATGGTATAAACTGGAGGGTTTACATGTAAGGTTCAAGCTGTACTCTGTACTCCTCCTCTGGAGCTGTGCCATCTGTCCTTCCCCAATCCCACTCATCTCAAGAGCCCATAAAAACAGAGTAGAACACAGCCACAAAACAAGCAATTCTAAAGACACACAGCCATTTCTGAGAGAACAAAAAGGCCCAAATCTTACACCTTCTGGTGATTTCCTGAGAGCACAAAAAGCCCTAAACCCTACAGCTTCTGGTGATTTTCCCCAGATCTCACCAACACTGTCCAGACACCACATGGAGACCTCTCTGCCAGCCCTGGGTTGCACTGTACGGGGTGGGATGTGGGCAGAGGAAGGGACGTGTCACAGCTGGACTTCTCACAAGGGATCCCAGAGCAGACAGAGGAAACCTCCTCCCACGTCAGGCACACCTTTCCTGAGGAAGCTGGCTCCCCCGCCACTGCTGCCCTTCCAGAAGGGACAAGGAGATGCCCAAAGTCCCCATCACAGCCCTGGGGTGCCAGCAAGAGGAGGATGAAAATAGCTGAACGTGGGTGAGTGACCTTGGTGGGAGCAGACAAGCCCCTGCCCACAGTGAAATCCAGCCAGAAGATTTTCCAGCTGGGATCCTCAGGCAGGGCTGGTCGCTGCTCAGACATTTGCCAGCTGATTTTAACTGGGCTGTTTGCTCAGCTTCAAATGCCTTTGGAGCATCTTGTGCTTGGCTGGTAATTTCACACAGAGAGATGATGCAGAAGCTTGGGCAGCATGTAAAGAATTTACCCTGCTGAGCTGAGCAGGGAGAGGGACAAAACCCAACACTAAAAAACAGACAGTCTGAGCAAAGCCCATTTATATGCAGAATCCACAACTCCCTCTAGGGATTCATTAGAGAAGGAAAGGAAATTTGCTTCTGTTTGTTTGGAACGCAGATTTATTAATGGCTGTGAAAAAATTAGCACTTGCCAGCATTTCTCCAGATAATTTCTTGCAGACCAAGTCTAGTTTAAAGGGCAAGGAGCAGTTCACAGTTCAAAGTGAGAAAAGGATGAGCCAAGATTCAGGCTGGCCCTGACTTTATTTTGAAAGGGACTGTAGGCCACTGCAAGACATTACCATCACTATTAAAGGGAGTTGCATCATCTGCAATGTGTTTTCTAACCAAAATATGCTTAAACTGTGACTCCTGGAGTGCACTCTAGCTCTGGATGTGAATTTCCAAAGATCCTGAGTGGCTCTAAATTCCTCCAAGAGAGGAACATTTAAACCAATGCTCACTTTCGTACATGTTGATATTAGATTTGATCCATGTCTTGGGGTTC
Source organism: Bombycilla garrulus (assembly GCA_013400315.1). Taxonomy (NCBI): domain Eukaryota; kingdom Metazoa; phylum Chordata; class Aves; order Passeriformes; family Bombycillidae; genus Bombycilla; species Bombycilla garrulus. The sequence continues at coordinate 807,364 of VXBU01019431.1, read as the reverse complement.
ATGTCTCCCATACCCTTGGGACAGCTGTGTCCTTTCTCTGCCATTGTTTTTACTGATTGTTGTGATGACTGATAAAAAATTCGTGTTAATTATAAAAAGTGTTGGGGTCTGTATAAACCAGAATTACTAAGGTCTGTACAAACCAGAATACTAAGGTCTGAAGTGAAGCATGAGCACTAGATAAAGGAAAATATAAAGGTTAAATCATTCTCTTTTAAATCCCCTTACTATGAATCACTGACCTTTGATATTATGCTTTCCACTATTGTAAACTGCACCTACCTCTAATGTATAAAAGCCTGTAAGCTTGTGAAATCAGACTTCCTGGTAGCTACTTGTGCTACCTGTTTGATCAAATACTGCCTGTCTACAAAACCAGACTTCCAGACGTCGTCAGTGGTTATCTGGGAGGCTGACTACGGCCCAGAGACTTTGTGATCACTACTGCTAATTTGATTACAGCTGTTTATTCAATCATAACTGCTTGTCTGGTCACTGCTGACTGTTGCATCTACACTGCACTGATGACTGTGGCATCTACAGACGACAGATCATACTGTAAGAAGTCAAGTTTTGCTGGAAACCGAAGTTCAGCAGAACGTGCCAGTGGGAGGTGGCCCCTCACGTCTGCCCAGTGCTGCTTGCTCAATTTATATCAAATAAACCAATCTAAATTTAGCTGAATATCGAGACCTTTGCTTCGCATTTATAACAATTGTCATTACAGTTGCTTATTCCTGGGACAAGAAAAGCAGGAATCTCAGCCTCTGATTCTGGGATTTTCCCCTCATAACAAGTGCTCTGCTCCTTCACTGAAGGGCCTCGAGTCACCTTGGTGCCTCAGCAACCCCTTGCTCAAAAACTTTAAAACTTCCCTTTTCCGATAAACCTGACTGTCTCTAGGACATCTAAACTGTTAATCATAATAAATATCCTGCTTTTTCCTGTTTCTTGTCTGTAGTATTAAAATTTTCATGTAAATCCTCTCCACAAGTACAACAAGGCCCAGGTGTTGTGCTCCATGTATAACAATAGCTGTGATGCCAACCTGAGCTCTGGTGTTCACAGAAAGGAACAGACAAATAATAACACCCAGCACTTAACCCAGAATTATTTTCCTCTAAGGAGACCCAGGGGAATATTTACTCAAGGTTTTCTGACCATTTGGAAAACATCAATGAGGTATTTAATAAGAAATGCTTTCTTTCCACTGTCTCATCAGCATCAAATGTCTCATTGTCATTAGATCAGCTTCACTAATGAGATCTTAAATTCTCATTAGTCTCTAAATGTGACTTTCACACAATATAATTATAAAATAAATGCTAGTCAAAAAGACATGAATCAGAAAGTGCAGTTCCTTCCAAAATCATGTGAGAAATTTTTCAGAAGAAAATTGTGCCCTAGACCTTCAAGCCTTCAAAATAATTTGGTATTTTTCTTTCTGAACCAGAAGCTCTTTTCTGTTGTTATTTCTGTATTGGTATAGCTGAGGTAGCTCAATTGAATCCTATTTGAAATTGCAAAGAGCTTGGCTGGGCACCTGGGGCAGTGTAACCACTTACCAGTGACAACCCTCAATTGTTCCAATACACTCATCACGTTATCGAGGACTCCCCGTGTTCCAGGGCAGGAACCTTTCAGTGGTCCAAGAGAGAGGCAGCAAAGAGGGATGAACCTCACAGCCCTGAAACATCTGATTCTCTAAATGGGGATGGGTCTCTGTTCACAACAGCCCAGGAAACTTCTGCCAAAGGGCAACATTTCCTATTTCCAGGTGTGCATCCAATCTGTTTCTCTCTGGTCCCACAGCTTCCTCCATTACTGCTGCTACTGGACACCGTACCAATAAATTAGTATTTTGGAGCTTGGCTGAATTATTCCACTAATAAGTGCAGAGTTAATGCTTCACTGGTTTTGACTCGTTGCTAATAAATAATTTTGTTCCTGATCAGAGGAGTTTCCAGCAGTACAATTACCTGTGAGAAACCACTAAAGGCCATCGCTACAGAGCAGTAATGAATTTATAAATTAAAGTTTGCTTTGCCCTTGAGTCAGAGCAATTAGCATCACACAACCCTCTCGCAGAGCAGGGATGTGAGATTTCTCAGAAGCTGCTTATTGTTGCTGCAGTCAATAGCTTGCTCTGGGGAGTCCATTGTGCACCACAAACAACAGCTCACAGAAACTCCAGCACAGCCAGGCTGAGTAAAGAAGCCTCAGGTTAAGCGGGTTGGCAGCTCTGGCAGAAGCATCGATGAACACCCTCAAGGAGCAGAGCAAGGACGGGGTGGGAAGTGCTGCGGGGCAGAGCTGTGAGCACGGGCAGTCAGCAGGGGCAGGGCAGAACATCCCGTGCTCACCCCAGGCTCTGTTCCCACATCCATCTCGGCTACGCTGGCCCAAGTGCCACTGTCACCTCCAGCTCTGAGTGTGCCCATTCTTCACCATTAGCACAAGAAGTGACAGGACAAGTTACACCCAGGCATCCTAATTCATGGTTTATAGAGAGATCTGACAACATCCTCCTCCCGTGCTCATCAACAGCTGACAATAAAGGCGCCCTAATCGACTCCCATCCCATCTGCTTCCCTTCGTTTCTTTCACAGTCTATATTTTTTTTTAATGTCACAAACACAGGACCTTGTTCTGGGAAATTTATTGTTCTGCTATGCATCCAGTTTTCCTGGGCAAACTGAGGATGAACACAAATTCTCTTAACCCAAAGACAACTTATTGCACCAACAAAAAATGCCAAACAACAGAAAATGTTATAGGTAATTTAATGTTATAGGTAATATAATGTATTGCACCCTGCCTGAGGCCATGGAGACAGATCTGGGGGTGGGGATAAAGCCTGAGATGAGCAAAGAAGGAAAAAACATGTCATGAAATCAATTGCTCTAAGACTAGAAATACAATTCCTCCTTATTTTTTTCTTTGCTAAAAAACTTCATTACATTTTTTGGTAAGACCACCACCCTAAAAAAACAGGAAAAACTGATTATTTGTTTCAGATTTGATGTGAAAAAAGCCCTCAAAGTCAAAACTTTCCCATTGCAGCACAATCCAGAACACTCCTCCAACATCCACCATCATTTCCCAGGCTCAGCATGATGAAAACAATTAATGTATTGGCTCCACTGATGCTCACAAACATCACCCACTTATTTTACAGTGAAAAAAGACTGCAGTGATATCATTTTACCTCTAAAGATCAGCAGGACATATGAACAGGGACTTTTCCTGAAAGACCATGATGTGGGGACGCACAAGCTTTGAGGATTTGCAGGAGTCTGAACTATTCCATGGTGGAAATTGTACAGTCCTGAAAATGAGTAAACTCTGGGAGATGAACAAAGAAGGAAAGAGGGAGAAGAAAATAAAACTGAGTCTGGAGTGGAGGGTCAATGGAGCATTGAAGTTTTAATTAATGGTCTTTTTCTGGCAGAGCTGCAGAGAGAAAAGAAATAGCTCTAGCACAGCTGTGGCACAGTCGTTTGCAAGTCTGCACTTCTGATTACCTCACAATAGCCAGGAATAATTACAAAGCTCCCACATTTATTAGAACCTCGGGATACTCTCACCTTGCTGTGCTACTTTAAAGCACACTGCTCAAAGCACTCCTCTTTGTCAGCACTACCAGCAGGACTTAAAAGCTAATTTTTATCTTTTAAGTTCACCTTTCTTCATGATTAGATATGATTTTATGTCATGGTAAGACTAAGACAAATCCTAGAAAAATCAGCACTGTTGGAGAATTCATAACTGGTGAATACAAAGCAAAACTTTGAGTGTGGATGTTTCTCTTGAACGGACAATGCCCATGGTACACATGGACATTCTCAGCAAGCATCATGTGGGGTAAAAATGCTCTCAGAATCATTTCCAAACCCTTTATTGGAAAGGTGGAGCCTGATTGAAGTTGATGCAGAATAGGACTCAGCAACCTCTCAAGCCTCAGCATGAAATGGTCACCAAGAAATGTATTTATAATGACACCCAGCAACTGCAATCTATGCTCAAAAGGGTCCTCATCTCCCTTTGAACTCAAAATGACGAAAATGAGAACTATGGTAGCATAGTAATTGCTTCAGAGTTTGCTCTATTTGATTCTCTCTGATCTCACACGCAAATTATTGTAAAAACTCACCAGGATGTTCCCGAAGGGTATCAGATCAAGTGATACTCATAGCTCAAATAAAAGTCACCTGTGCAAGAGGCTGAAGGAATAAAGCTAAACTGAAAAAAAAAAAAAAATCTCCCCTCAGCTTGCATCAGCTTTATTCTATTTAAGACCAGGACACAGCATAGATGTGAAAAGATTCATTAAATCACCTCATGGTCTCTGCAGGTTAATGAAATATTTCTACCAAATACAGAACCTCTAACAAGTTTTTAAAATATTATCTTTTTGTTTTGTTTTCATTCTTTCCAAGCAATAAGTGCCACTCAGGGTTTATGAATAATTAATGCAACTATCCCATTTGATCCTTTGGAGCAAAGCATTTCCTGAAATTTACCTGTCAAAAATTTTGCCCATCTGATATGTTTTCTAACATCAGAAAGCAAAAAAAAAACAAACCCCAGAAATGTTTTGGCTGCGCTGCTTTGGCTTTTGAAATAAGGCCATTAGCTTCATTTCCAAGATGTCCATGTTTTTGCCTTCACAACAGCCTTTATGAGGAGGGTTCTTTTGTGTCTCCATGGCACTAGCTCTTTTTCAACCTCTTCTAGTCAAAAGCAGAAGAATCCCGCTTTCATCTGCTTTTTTGTGCTTTTGATTGCTGATAAATGTGGGCTACAACATTTAGAGATGATTTCACAGTCTGTGTTACAAAAACAGAGCACTCAAGGAAAGTCTATCAAATATGTTCACAAAAAGGAGAAAAAAAACACAAAGAAAAACAAACTGAGCAAATTTTCCCACTGAGAAATGGGGAAACATTTCCAAGCTCTTGAAATAAACTGAAATGCTCCTTTTAAAGAAGGGATGCTTTTGAGCAGGAGACTTGTGAGAACTTCCCTGCAACAGAGACAACAGGAACCCCAAGGAGCTGAAACTCTGTTTGTAGGGTGAGATTAACACACCACGAGCCTTGAATTATTTTAATTCTGATGGAGTCCGAGGAGAAGGAAGTAGAAAGGTACATTTAAAGAAAGCTCCTAAGGTCACTTGAGGCTGGTTGTCAGTGGAATGATGTTTGTTCACTAAGCATGCAAGAAAACTTCCAAAACCAATAATGACAGACCTGTGTGAGAACATCCACAGAATGAGGCTGTTTGTGCTCCCAAAACCAGCTCCATCTCAGCTGGGCTTTTCTGGACAGCTGCAGGAATCTCTGAGCCTAAATCCCACAGGGATTTATTAGCTTGTACTCTTAGAAATAGTTTATGTTTCTTACAACAGCACATGTCCATTCTAGGCTCGTGTGCTTCAGAGGAAAATTCAATCTTTGTGTCCCCATTCTGAAAGATTCTTGAAATGCTGAACAGAGAGATCAGTTCTGCTTTTTCAGAACAAAACCAAACACCAAACCTGGCTCTGTTTGGCCTGAGTGTGCATTGCAGGAGGACCTCGCGATGTTCAGAGCTCTCAGAGCTGAAAGCAGATTCCTCCCTCTAATAAAATCCAAGTTTAGCAACAAGTGTATAAATATATATTCAGATACCAGGGGCTTTTTCCCCTCACCACTTTTCACCCACACAAGAATCCCCACATAAGCTGTGTAATTGCTTCCCAAAATGGCAACACATGCTCTGCAATTATCATTAGAGTTAATTAAAGCCTCTGAGCAGTAGGCAGCTTCAATTGCTGTTTACTCTCATGTCTCTGAAAATGCTGCAGGTAATTGAAAGAGAATCATCAACCCAATATTGCTGATTTTCTTATTGGCAAGGCTTTGATAATTCGATTTTGGTCATTGCGTAGTTCTAAAAGTAAAAAATTTATTTTTCTCTGAAGGCCTGAATCTCCCCTGCAGTGCACTCCAGAAAGGTATTTTCACATTTCTGGGGCCTTTGCTGTACCAAATCTTGGAAGTTCTAAGAGAATCAGGTCAAAAAGGAGATTATATAGGGAAAAAAACCTCATATGTATGGGAGGGAAAAGTCTTTTCCATGTTTCAGAGCACTAGGGCAGGTGTATGTGCCCCAGGATGTGAGTCAGGATGGGAGGGAGGCACAGGGTTTGAAAAGCCACTTTGGGTAATCAGCTGAAGGCAATCAATTTTTGCAAGACCTGAATGTTCTCAGTATCCATTTGAGTACAGAAGAAAAAGAAATGCTCAACAACTCTATCCATCAGGGCAAAATATTTGTAAAATGGGCACTTAGAGAAGCAAGATGTGCCTAAAAGTAGAATCTCCATGCCACAACAAGGACTGATGGCTCCGGTTTCTGACCTAGCCCTGACACCAGCCTCACATCTCCACTCTGCTTCCCAGGCCACGTGCTCAGGACTCTGCTCCATGAAAATTGGAGTCTGGAGCACGGGGTGAACCCAGCTGGAAGAGAAAGACCCAATTAATTTGATTTTTGCTCAGCTGGCTGTGAATGAACCCTTCCTCTAAGCCATGCTGGTAACTCTACACTGATCCCACGCTACCCAGATGGGACATTTTGTGCCTCCCTTTCTCCAGGAAATGCTGTTCTCTTTCTTGTCTCCTGTAAAGCAGCAGAAAGGTTGTGATTACACCAATGTTGTGCCACCAACACTGGAAACCTGAGCAGGTTCTACAAAAACACCCGAGGTCACTTGCTGGCAATGAACCTCTGCTGGCTCCTGTACATTTTAAAACACTTTGAAGGCTGCTGATGCCAACGTGCTGCTGAGCATGGAGCTATTTTTGGGCTGAAAGGGGCCCTGCTAAAGGAAAATAGTGGTCACTTAAAAAACACAGACTCCTCCATCTCCATTAAAACTCATCTCTTCCAGACATCCTTCCTGCCCTAACCTCCTCAAAATTTAAGCAGAGAAGTACACACAAAATTCACCTAGCTTTTTCAGCTTGAGAAACAAGGGGGGAAACTCTGCCTTAACTCTGCCTCAGCCATCAAGAAAAATGTTCTCTGTGTCTCTATTAATTTCTTCCTCAGCCACAAAGCTGATTTTCCAACAAGAAGCTACAGGGAGTGACATAAAAATAAATTGGTTTGTAAAAAGAACAGATGAAACGTTACCTGGACACAGGAAAGCACTCCTCCAGGAAGATCAAACTCCAAATGCTGCTGAAAACAAAATGGGTTTTAATGAATGGCAGAGCTTAGGTCAGCAATAGACAGAGAGATTAGTGGAAACCTGATTAGATCAAAGTCTCTGAACATGGCTTAGAGACCCCCACATCTGGGCACGGTCACTGAAACCTGAAGGCTGAATTCTGTGTTAAGAGGAATCTTTTTTGTGTGTGTGCCTTTAATCAGAGGAAGAAGAAAAGCTGTCTGAAAAGTGCTTTGACAGGTGTGAGGAAGATAAGCTGGAAGCAGATCAGAAAGACAACAATGTTTGATAAAGAGAATACTGGGGATTATCACCACAAATATGCATAAGCTCCATTCTGTATAGTAAAGCATGTCATTATTAATAATACTACTTATCCCTCTTAAAGCATTTTAAGCTTTCAAGTGCTATACAAATACTAATCACTAAGCAAAGGTGCCAAAGAATCCTTCCCATATCCTGCTGATTGCACAGGCTGAAAGCACAATAAGTACAACGTGTACAATGGCAAACACGGGCCTGAGCAATCACCGTAGTTCAGAATTTTACAAAAGAGATTGTGCTCCAAAGGGAAAGATATTAGTGTGCATGCATTAGGAACCTGCTCCTACCTGCTGCTGGGGGCTGGGAACAGCAGGCTTGCTGCTGATGCTGCTGGCAGGGAGCTGGAGCACAGAGGGGAAATGGAAACCTTCCATCTACAACTTCATCTACAGGAGATGAGCACAAAAACCTCTGAGGAGGAGGAAACCTGGGGAAACTTTCCAGGTGTACTGGACAGCAAAAGGTAAAGCTGGGATAAAGATTCAGGAGGAAAAGTGAAGTTATTAAATCAGCCAAGAAGGAAGGTGCTGGATCTTGGCAGTTTTACTCAATCAGAAAAGGGGGAATCAAAAAAACGACTGGCAGTTGGAAAGGCTGATCAGTTCATTCCTTGGCAAAGGGAATGAGGAACAAATTATATTAATTTTAGGTAATGAAGGGAAACTGTTGCCAATTTTGGTGAATACTGGTTAGAAAGCTCACATGAATGAATCCTTTCTAGTCCTTGAGTCCTCAGGCTGCCCAGCAGCACGTTCTGCAGGAGCACTCAAACAGAATGCACAAAGAGCCAGAGCCTGTCGTCACCCGGATTCATCCTTCTCACAGCAACACAGAGAATAACCACAATCCCCACCGCTCAAATGTTAATCTCTGCAGCTGCTGACCCTCCCTGCAGGATCCCAGCAGCCTGTTCAGGGGCACAATGTGGTTTTTGCTATGAATGCTCTGCACCAAGGCGGGCTCTGTCCTAAGCACCCATCTGCAACCAGTGCTGGTAAAAATGCTTCTTCAATTCAAACCATCTCTCCTACTAAACCTGACCTTTCTGACCTCAGCTTTTAGCCAAACATGAACATAAAACTCAGTTATTGGCAAACATGTCCATATTTATGATGTGGGAAGAATAGAGAGATCTCCTGCTCTGATCCTAAACCAGAAGCTGCACGAGCTGCTGGAAAGGTGCAGAACAAACTCAAGTGCACTTTTCAGTCAAATCCCGTTCACATCCCTCTAGAAAAGGGCTGTGTTGTCTCCAAGGCAACAGGGAGGCAGACCACAGCCTGGATTAAATTAAATTATCTCATTAACATTTGGTCCCTTATCTTGTGTTTCATAAATTAATACAGAAGGTGCTACAGGTTCCACAAAAAGACTCTTCCATGCAGAATGGGGAAACAAAACAAGCAGTGTAGAGATCCCAACCTTTTTTCCCTGAAGCTCTGGCAAATCATCCTGGCCTTCAGGGAGGAAAGATTAATGCTTTCTGCATTAAAAATTATATGGCACAATTCATGGTAAGGCATCAAGTTTTTTATACCTGTTTAGTGATTCCCAGTGTTTTTTACTTGTAAATACTCACATGGTTGATTTAATTAGTTTGACTTGTAAAAATATCCTGAGGTTAAGAGTCTTCAATGTTTCCTGTCTCAGGCACACCCAAAAGAGTAAAGCATAATGACATTTATATCTATAGCTCCTTCTGAAAGTTTTGACCCTTTTTTTCCCCCATTTTGCTGAACAAACTAAGGATTTTAGCAAGAGAGTGAAGGAAAGAACTGGTGGGTGACAGAAACAACTCTGGAGATGCTGAAGTCTCACCCCCTGTTTTCTGCCTGCTGTCAGGGATTCAGCCTCATCCCATGAATGCACACAGTTAAAACACCAATATCTCCAAAATACAACATTTGAATTTGAGTTGTCAAAAAATCAGGTTTCATTTACTGAATCTCCAACTGACAAGTTCCTCATTCATGTTGCTGTTTGGGTGTCAAAGATTTGCTCAGGGGTGCAAGTCCAACAGGCATCAGTGTCACTGGGAGCAGCTGTGTGATCACCCCCAGGATCTGACTGCACTTCAGCTCCTGTTCCCACATCACCTGGAAATCACCAGTGCATGGCAGGACCAGCTCATCCTGTGAAGGAAAGTCAAAGCAAAGTATTCTTCATCTTTCTGTTTTATCTCCTTTACTCCTCATTGCTCTTTCTTAATTCACTGCTTTTAGTTTTCATTCTTAAATCTGAGAATATTTCCCAAATCCCTTCTCATCAGAGAGCTGCCATGTACATTCTGCAGAATGTCTTCCCTGGGATTGCAGAAATCCTTTCCCCTTCCAAAAAAGCTCAGCACTTCTAAGCAACAGACAGCAATACCACTGAATTCCTCCAGTGACCTTGGATGTGTTTTGGATGTTTAAAATTCAAGGGAACAGCTGTCAAGCGAGATGATAATTGTGCTGTCAGCGTACCGAAGGAGAATTAGTGAAATTACCCTCCAAAGAATGTACGCTACATAATCCTGTAAGCAAAACAAAATAAATAATTTTTAAAAAAATAGGTTTCCTTATCACAGGGAAAGGGAGAGGTCTGAAATAAGAAACGCTCCTCTGAAATCAATGCTATCTGAAAGATGAAGTGAACCACATGCATTGCTGGAAGCGATGAGAAAAGAGACAGGAGAGGCCAGCTGAGGCCACCAGGGACCATGGCAGCACAGGAGCATCACTGCCAGACTCCAGAGCATTTGACAAAGACTCCAGGCAGCAACTGCACTGTTGTGACCCTCCAAAGAGCTTGTGGCCCTGAAAACCCCTACATGTTACATTAATGCCCCTCTCTTCAGTAGGGCATTGCAGAGCCATCCAAAGAACCCCCACGGCTGCTAGGCTGAGAACTGGGTGCTGTTAGACTCTCATTCCCTTATTTTCTGATCCAAGTCACTCGGTACAAAGTAATCCTGGCCCCTAAGAGGTGATACCAAGCTCAGGTGAGGCCATAACACAAAAGGAATTCAGACCCCTCTGTTGCAATTGAAAGTTCCAGGACTGATCTCTCCAGCAAAATTTCGAAGGAGGCTTCCACTTTCAGGAAAATCCCGAAGAGCTGTGGCAGACACAGGTAGGGAATTCCTCAATTCCCGCAAGGTGGATAAGGCACTGAGCCAGGGTGGTTGAAATAAGATAAGGATCACAGCAACTCATTAAAACACAAACTGCTCCAACAGGCAAGACAGTGCAGCTTCAAATAAGTGATTTACCATCTCCAGCTGGAGAAATCAAGACAAAACAATTTTCACATTTTGGAGAAAATCAGGCAGAAATGAGAAAAATATGAAAATTGGGAAATGACTTGTGAAATAGCTGCATTTGTCCTGTGGATTTTCCAACAGCATTTGTACAGAGCTGAATGCTCCCACTGCCCTCCTAGGACCAAAGACTCCCAGGCTCCAAGGCACTTTTCACACTGAAATATTCCTCATTATTTCTCATAAGGCAGAGGCAGAAATCAAGCCCTAACTTCCAGTTATTAAAGAATCATTAATTGTGATTTCTGCTGCATTTGTATTGCTCCCACTCCCATTGAAACCACTGACCTGAAGAGAGGCTTTGTCTTTCCATCACATCTCCTGTGTGATGGGACAAGATCTAAGCAGAGGCTTCAAAGGTTTCCACAGTTCCCCAAGATTCACAAGGACTCTGGAATGAATATAAAAAGATCTCATGCATGCTACACATAGGGACTTGAAAGTGGAGAGAAACATAATTTTCCATGGTAGGCACAGACTGGCCTTTGGGACAAAGACACACATTGAAAATTGGAACCCAGAGCCAGGATGAGAAGCAGCAGAACTAGAGAGAATTGTTCATTCTGGTTAAAGCTAACTATGAACAAAACACACCTAAATCAGTGCTAAAGTGAGAGGCTGCAGCTGTCTTCATTTTAGGGAGAAAAAATGGAATTCTTAATCTGAAAGATATTGGCAGGTGACAGCCAAATGTCAGAGCACACTTTGAAAAGCAGAGTCAGAACAAGGAGCCTTACAGAATCCACGTCACCGTCCTTGCTTAGTCAAAATTTCCATCATATTCAGAGATTTTTGTCCAGAATTAGATACCAGGCTTTAGGTCAATATAAGAGCCTCCATTTCTCACTATGAACATAAAGTCATCCCCCCATCTTTTAACAAAACCTTCTGCGAGGAAGCTGGACTTGAATCTGCTCCATTTTTCTCTCACCACAAAAACGCTGCACTTGGTTGAAAAAACTGTGGTTTCTCCTTGTGTTTTTTGGAAGAAGTCAATACTTTGTGCTGGAAAAAGGATGAGGAGGGAGAAAAAGATGAAAGAGATGATTCCTTTCCAACCAGCAGTTCCTGGTTAGCTCAGAGTCTGCATTCAAGGAGCACAGGAAAAAAGAGGCAGACACCAGAGAATCATCCCCAAAGACAGCTCTGCCAAAAACCTCTCCAGCTGCTTCTCTGCTTTATTCTGCAGCTCCCCTTCAGAGAGGGAACCTGCCTCACCTCACCCCCCTCACACAGCGTGATGCTCCACCATGAATAACTGAGCTCTTAGATCAGCTCAGTTGTCTGTTGCCAGTATCTTCTGCTGCCTTAGGATTTTTTTCCCAACAGGGCTTTTCATTGAGTAGAAATCGATTTGAAAGAGTTTCACAGTAATACTTTGCACTTTCAGATCTTGAAGAATGGGAATTATTTCACCTTTGTAAGACTGATCTCTTACCCAAAAGCACCTTGCATACAAAAGGCAGAAAACAGACAGATGAATAAAATACAACGGACAAGGAAAATATGCATTTTGTTGTACCATATCCTGAAGTAAAAAATCCTTTGGAACTCAGCCAGGTTAATTATCCATTGTATTCATTGATGTCTGTCTGTTCATTTTTACAGGCTTTCTGTAGAAGACAGCTCTTATAAAAACCTGTGGGGAAAAAAAAAACAAACCCACAGTTTTAAGCTGTCCCTTTTATGGCCATTTCCATGGAAGAAGAGAAAGGAGAGCAGAATGGGCAGGCACAGAACACAAGAATGCTGTGGTAAAGCAGCTGCTGAAAGCCATTCCAGAAAGGCAAATAACCACATGAACCCACAAATTCAGGCAAATGGGAGCCCAGAGGATTTGCTGAAGTGCCTCCACAGGTTGAACACTTCTGAACCCCAAAAGGTCTTCGGAGGTGCCTCACAGCACAGTCTCCATCAGACCCAGATGTTGGGGGAAGGACTGCACAGCATCATGAGGCATCATCCAGAGCCTCAGCAGAAAAGGAATAAAAACCAAATCAGTCTCCAAATGTGTTTGGAGCAGCAGGTGCTGATGGTCCCACAGCAGCAAGGGGAAAGCAATCTCTGGGTCTGGATTCCTTCTCAGCCAGAGTCATGCAGCTTGTGAGACTCATGCTACTAAAAGGAACATTGGCCTAATTCAGCTGACTCTTTGTGCAGAAAACCCAGACTCTTTCTGGCTTTTCTTAAAATCATCATTCCACTCCAATTTTCCTCTTCCTTATTGGAGCTCACTGTTCTCAGCAAGTGGCACTACAGATCAAGCCTGCAGCCTCTCACCTACACGACTTCCTGGCCAGGGAAAAGCAATCTTAAAGGGATTTATTATTCCTGTCCCTTATCAGTGCAAAGCAGGTGCAAGGGAAGCATCCATGATCCCAGAGGGACTTTCCACTTGGCAAATTTCCCTGCTCTCACAACATAATTGATAACCCTTCTGTCTTAGATTTGGTTACTGAAACTACTCAAATACATTTAGGGTGTTTCAGCCACACAAAGGCAGAAAATGTATATGTGTGTGTCCATATGCACATCTGTGGGTGGTCATATATGATATATATATATTTCCTCTGGAAATTTCTAGGCTGAGCATTAGATCTGTACATATAATTGAGGTTTTCATTTGTTATAACCAGACCATAATGTCCAAAAATGTATTTATGACTGTCTGAAGCCCTGCAAGAGTTGTTGAACTACTGTTACCAGAAAAAGTTCCCCTTAAAGCCATCAGAGACCTCCTTCCTCAGAACTTGCTGAGAACAGGCAGGATGAAATATCAGAGGGAAATAAGAAAGCAGACTCTCTCAGGGACCCAGTGATGATGGGATACAGAAATGATGAGATACAGAAACCCCTCAGACAGCCCTGTCCTTTTAACGAGATGCTGCCATAGGGTTCTTCCAACCTCAAAGGCATACACACATTTTCTTCACAAAATATTTTTAAAATTTTTTCCCATTTGTAATTGTTCTTTTCCATTTCATCCAGTAGGAAATACTGACAGCAAAAAGTTCCCTATTATGCAGGAGAAGCTGATGGTATTAAAAACTACAAGGCAGAGTCTTAAACCTTCACAAGCGCTCACTGTCAGATGGATCTTGGTTTCCTATCAATAAATGCAAAGTAGTGCCTTGTCAAATCAATCTTCTTCCTCACTGTCTCTCCTCCCCTATGCAAATTTGGAGAGGAAACCACAGGCTGCAGCTGGCACCAGTCCTTAGCAGGGAAAAGACATACTTAAGTAAAGTAAACAAATCACTATCAAAATCTTTCTCAATGTTTTGTAGGTCCTCGCTGTCAGACACCCTCAAAAACACATCCAGTCCTGTTCCCCAGGAGCTGGAGTCCCAATTTAATTGAACACAGCCTCATAATCAGAATAATCTTCCTTCTTCCTCTCATGCCCAGTCCCTTTTCTGTGTGATTTGCATTTCCTGTGTTTTGCCCCATTAACATTTTATCAGGGAGCACGGAGAGCTGTGTTTGAGCAGCCCAAGCCAGACAAAAACACCCTTGTGCATTCCAGCCAGAGATGGATTGCACCTCAGCACAAGGAACTGCATAACCACAATCTGATTACATTTAAATACCCATCCCATTGTTTGAAATGGTCTTTGATTGCCAGCAGAGGTTCTCCAGCTCTGGCTGGAGCTGCACATCACAGGCAGGAGCAGAGGAATCACCTGGCACCTGAAGCAGCTGCTCCTGTAGAGCTGCAGAACAAAGCGGGGAGGAAACACCCACAACCTTCATTGTTATTCCCTGGTAGCCATACAACAATCCTGCTCTCTAACAAGCAGAAAATTCAAGGTTTTGCTCTGTAAAGCACAACCTAACGCTTCAAATAGCTGCTTCTTGTTCTCCCAGCAGGGAGCCTCCAGGGATTGTGTATTATCTTCATTTTTGAAGACAAAGGGGGAGAAATTTATGCAGGAGATACAGAAAATTGAAGGAAGAGAGACTAAAGACCTAATCTGACAGGAAAAAAAAAAAAACACAAAAAACCCAAAAATATATGGCAGAGATAAGGAAGAGGTTTGAAAAGGAAAGTGTTTAGATGGCAGAGGAGCTTAAGAAATAGATATTCCTTTTGGAAACATGAGCTATAGCCTGATAGATAATACCTTACCCCACAGCTCCATTAAAACCAGAACTGAGCCTTAGAGGAATAAAGGAAATCAAAATATTTGACAGGAAACCAACAAAGCATCGAACTACTAGAAAACCTTATTTGTTTTTCAGTCCCTCCTTCAGGGACTTTCTTTCCAGAGCAGCTCCAGAGGAAACTCCTCATCCTATTTGAGTCAAATTTGAGTCAACCAGACAATTTCAATACACATCACAAAGCCCCCTGGGCACTCAGCTCTGGGGACCCAGGTAATCTCTGAGATAAAGGCCACAGCCACTTGATAGATCTGTAACTTGCTGCCATCAGGGAAATAAGGACATTTGGTTCTGGGAGCAAACAGGATCAATTTTGCAGTGGTGAACCCCAGCTGGAAGAAAGTGGTAAAGGGTTGTTTTTCCTAATGAGATCTGCAGAAGAGAGTCACTCTACAGAACATTACCACAGGAATGAAAAGTAAAAACAAAAAGTGTCCTCCACACCCCAGTGTTAATTTAACCATGAAAGATTTAGGAAAATATTACAATATATATGGAAAAAAGGACTCTGAAGAAAACTCCACTGCAGGTTAAGCACCATTGCACAAGAAGAAATGCACTAAGAATGCCAGAAACCCCAATATTAATCATTGTAAAAGCTCTGCCAGGATTAATGAGCTATTCCATTCTTGGAAGACCCCAAATTCAAAGCAGTTTGCAGACCACATGAAATCCAAGGCCTGTGAAGTCACCCCCAGAGTTCCTTTCTGGTGTGTTCAGGTGGCTCCCATCCCATCCCAGCATCTGGTGGCACAAGAATGTTTCTGTGCCATCAGAAATACATCTATATTTATTAAACAAATTCATGACAAAGTGACCCAATCAACATCATATTATAAACCTCACAGGAAATATCACCCAAATTTACCATTCTCGCTGCAGAATATGGAGAAAATAGGAACTTCAAAGCATGTCTTGAACACTACCACACCTGAGCTGTTACGGATCACAGGCAAAGACCCAATTTACAGCCCCTGTTCCCACTGTGCCCTTCACAGCTTATTTTGCTGCCAAGGAGTGAAAGCAGAGACTCGAGAAGAGGAACTGTAGGAAGGCAGGTACAACAGACAGCAGAACCCTGAAGGAGGAAGCAAAGGGATGGGGTGTGTTTGGTATCCTTTAAGGTAAATCATACAAGGCTCCGTGTGCCTGTGCGGGTCTGTACAAACGCTCTGATTAACTTCTGTTACTTACAAACACCAATCCTGTGATTGCTGCTATTTTTAGCTACAGCTAAAAGCTATATAAGCGAAGTTTGGTAATTAATAAACTGGGTTTTTACATCCACTCAATGAGCCCCAGCCAGGAACGGTGCTGGGAGAGGCTTCAGAGCACCTGAAGAGCCATGAGGGAGGAGCAGAGTTCTGGTGTTGGAGTCACCGACACGGGGTCCCCTGACCCTGGGGTCACCTGGGAAGGTGTCAGGGTGTTGTGCCGTGCTCAGAAATGAAGCAGATGGGACTTGCTGGTGTTTTCTTCTTCTGGATAGTTGATTATCTTTATCAGTTCAGAGCTCTGGATGACAACAGGTTCTCAACACCTCGAGGCCATGTGACAGCAAGACCTCAAAATGCTCCAAGGCCTTATATACAAGATATGCTCTCCAATTAACTACAACAACGTACCTAACACATAGTTTATTATTATTCTTTTTCCACCTATTCCTAACTCTCTATCTGTTCACGTAGTACCTGCATTGAGGACACTTTTGTCCAATGAAATTGTGCTTCCCACACAGCAGAAAATGGAGCAGGTAGAAGAAGGAAGAGGGAGGAAAGGGACAACACCCAAAATCCTCCATCCTCTCTCACCTGCATCCATACTAAATCAAACCCATAATCTAAATTTTTCACCCTGTGACAAACTACTACTACATTACCACCTATTTACACACAAATTGATTCAAGCTCATCCCAAAGTTGTGGAAGCTTTCTCCATGGCTGGAGATTAAAAGCAGTGTTTTCCTGGGGATCAGGACCCCTCAGCACAGGCAGAGAAACATTCCCTGTGTCCAGGATTCCCACATCCTGGGACAAATAACAGCTGCCTCAGCTGAGCTGAGCTTCCCTTCTTCATCCTCCCCCCTCAAAACCGGTCGGGTGAGGGGTTCAGTCCCAGCCCGTTGTGGGGCAGAGGGAGGTGGTGGTTCCTTGCTGACAAAAGTAACAACTCTATTTTTATGCCAGATCCTCTTACCAATGAGAGATGCGTGTTCACCCCAGTAGTCTCGACACCGTGCTGTTCAGGTTATTTACTGCACAAAATTGCTCCCAAGATTTGGGCTTCATTTCCCTGTTCATTATTGCTGAGCTCCTCAGAAACACCAGGCTGCTGGCAGCGCTTTGTTTTGTTGTTAAGAGAAAGAACCACATCATTTATTTTGGAAGAACAAAACATTGTCACAGAGACTTTTTTTTTTTTTTTTTGGCCACAATAGCTGCCCAGAAAGCTGTCAGAAGAAACCTTTTGTCTCCCAGTTAATCTGCACCGGGAAATGATGAAGTGATGAACTTGCTGCTAATAAATAGATGAGCATCTGCCTCTCTGCAGCTGAGAAATCCTTTCCACCACCATGTGGCAGGGCAGCGTGCTGGGCCTGATTAACACCATCCCAGTGCTGCAGGTGCCTCACACTGGGATTAATCAGGCACACACAGGTTGGGCTGCTGGTGTACGCTGGAGAGGGCATTAGCTGACATCAGCTGTGAGGCTCTCAGTTGGGTCCCTGTCTCCTAATAGAGCCTCTTCTCTTCTTAGCAGCCCAGCTATTAGTAATCAGAAGATGCAGTAATTGTTTAGGGTCCAACCAGCAGGAAATTTCATTAGCTGCATAGATGCAGCCTGTGCTTTTACAGAGAGCAGGAGGGGAAAAAAAATATCCCCAGGTTTATTTAAGGAATATCTAAATGTTCCTCAGACACCTCTCTCAGTGGCCTTTCTAACCATGCTCTGTGATTCACAGACATTAAGATCATTAATTCCTTCCCAAAAAGGCTTTCCATAAATAGATACCACAGGAACTTTACATCATTCATTAAAGTTTTTTCCTGAGAAGCTGCAAGAGGAGCCTTTGGGCTCTGGATTGCTTCTGCAAGGAGCAGGAGAGAGGAGAAGGAGGGTTTTAGGTGATTAACACCGCCCCAGGGCCAGTGGGTAAAGCCACGAGCTGTTTACAAGTGAGCAGAGATGCAGCCAGGAGACCTCGTGTCCTGTAGCTCCCAGAACTTTGGGTGCAGAGCCTGAAGTTGAGGGGCTCTGTGCCTCAGTTTCCTTCATTTCTAAAGCAGAACTAAATATAATTTCCTGCATTCAGAAATTCTGCTAACACCTGTAGGAGGAAAGGTCTTAAACCTAAGGGGATGTACCTCTACTGAGGTTTTTGTTTTACCTTCTTTGTAGAGTATTTGGAAGCATTTCTATCCCCTAAAAAACTGTCTATAACTAGGTAAGACACCCTCTAACAAGTCAAACTCTTCTGCTCTGCCACATCTCTCATTTTCCTACACATTAAAATAATATTTTCTGTGTTTCATTTGTCTATTCCTGTTCTCTGAGCAAGAAACAGAACTTCAGCAATCCTTTTGAATTTATTAGTTTCGTTTAACTCTCCTACTCTGCTTAAGGGCTGGTGGGGCCACTCGGAGCTTTTAACCTCTCCTTGTTCCAGCCTGGCATTGACTGCTGCCGTTCCCAAACTTGCCTTTTCTTCTTCTCAGATTCACCCAGCAGCTCCACTAACCTGCTCTGATTGCAGTTAGAAGTGAGAGGTCCACAATTTTATTTGCTCCATGCCCAGAAGCTGCAGCTGGATCCATTTTTTACGTGGAGCTGCTCAGCCTGGTGTGAGACCCCTCATGGAAGCTCCTGCTCCTTTCTCAGCTGCTTCAAAGCTGCACAGCAAAACCCTGCTGGGCAGGGAGCAGCCCAAACTTGGAAGATTTCTTGCCCTTTACAATTCTGACTGCTTGTCACTGGTAGGCTCATTAGTAGAATTTCGCAAAGCTTTTTAAAAGTACATCAAGGCACTTTATGAGGAAATATGTCATTTTGGACTCTAAAGCTTTTTTTAACCTATAAGCTGCTGAAGTAATGAAGTCACACCAGTGTCTTAAAGAAGTTTAAATCATGAAAATTTAACAAGAGAAGAAAGCAAGCCAATTTGAATTATTAGAATTGCTTTTTCCTTTTGGTTTGCTATTCACAGACCAGTTGGAGGCCCCAGCATGTGAAGTCATGCTCAGACTGATTTCAGGCCTGGAATTAAGCACAACTGTTAAACCAACTAGAATGTCTGGAGGCATCCAGACCTTGGCAGTGGATTGTATTTCCAAAAAAAATAAAAAATTAAATAGCAACAAATTAAGTATAGCAAGGCAAATTCTCTGTGCAGAGCAACTCATTTGAAGGCAAAGCCAATTTACAGGAGACAAAAATATGTCTCATTGTATTCTCCAATTCATACTTTCATCCTTTACTCTCCCCAGACTTCGACTAATTATTCTCTCCAACAGGTTGTCAAAACCCTTCCCATTTCCTGTAGCAATTACTGTTGTATATTTTAATAACTCTTCTGGGAAAATTGCAGGCCCCAGGCTACTTGTGCCCTGACACTTTGAAGTTCCCCATGGAAACAGGGCCTCGAACTCAGAGAAGTCCTAACAGCAAAGTTTGGGATTGTATGAGCCTGTCCCTCAATTTGTGTGGTAAAGCTATTGCAAATATCTGGTGGGAAATGAATTTAACTCTCCTCTGATGGCACAGAGAAGCCAAGTGGGGCAAGGCCTGTGGTGCCACTGGGATTTCATGTCTGTACATGAAACATCTGTGTCATTAACAACATCCATCAGCAAGTCAGCTCCTCAAGGGCAGGAAAACCAACAGGATGAATGCCTGCCCACAGCACCAACAGTTTTCTATCAAACACTTGGTTTGGGCCATGCAAAAATTGCCTCGCCACTGCCTGTGGGCTTTACAGTTCTGCATCAGAGAAGTTGTGGCTGCAGAAGGGGACTGGTGAGAAGAATTCCTGTTTGCAGCAGGTTATTAAGTTACTCGGGCACTCAGCATTATTGCAGCATGCTGGAATTTTTAACTCTCCTGCTAAGTTCAGCCCTGGCTGGGTTTTGTGTTACTCTTGAGTTCAACAGCAGGGTCTTGCTCAGAGAAAGGGTCTGAGCTACTCAAACTCTCCCCAGCTGATCAGAGGCCCAGGGGAGAGTACAGGACAGCTCCAAGTGATGATGGTGAAAGCCCTTCAGTGGAAATGAGAAACAGTCAACCAATTACACACAAAATGCCCAAATACCACCACACCACAGTTTTCTTCAACGTGTCTTCATTTTTCCTCATTAAAGAAACTCCTTCTGCCAACTGAAAGTCCTCACAGTTCCTCCAGTGGCTGAGTCAGAGGGACACGAGCATCCCTGTCCTGAATCTGGCTGAAATCTGCCAGCATGGGACATCCCACACAAGCCCTTCAATCAACTGCCTGCTTCCTTGGCAGCACAGCTCACAAACAAAGTTTGAAGATCTTTGAGTCAAAATGAGGAGTGCTTAAGCTCTGCATTAGAACTCAAGATGCCTTTAACTCACAAAAAATAAATCATTTGACTGCAGTATAAACACAGATGGCAGGAGTGGGAACTGCCAGCACAAACAAATATTTTTTTTCCCCAAGTTGTTTCACCTGCTCCAGAAACAAGAAGGAAAGCAGCCAGTGGAGCTGGTGTATCCATTCCCTTCCCTGCCATTCCCACAGTATGTGGGTGACTCTGATTGCATAATTAATTTATGTTGGGTCTGCAGCCCCAGCCAGAGCAGGGTGTGTTGGTGTAAAGCTGATGGGCACAACTGGAGCTGAGGAAGGAGCAGGGGAGAGCAGCCTGCACCCTCCAAAACACCTCAGCACCCAGAGCTCCTGCAGGCTCCTGAGGATAAAGGGAGCTGCAGCCTTCAGACCTGACCTGCTAAATAAAACCGGGTCAAGAATCAAACCCTAACACCAAATTAGCACCTCCTGGCTGGGACTATCCCCTCCTAAGGGAGATTTGTTTTGGAGAGATCAACATCAGGATTCCCAAACAGGTACCTGGATGTGAAATAATAACTGATCTGTGGCCAGATGTTTGTGCAAAAATGAAATAACTGTGAATGTGAAATGGATGTGAAATAAAAACTGATCGGTAGCCAGATGTTTGTGCAAAAATGAAAACCCAGAAGAGAGCATGAGCTCACCCATGGGTGCTGCAGATGAACGATATTCCAGGGGAAAAGCAGGAGCTGGGAACACAGACGTGGTTTTGGGAACACAGACGTGGTTTTGGGAACACAGATGTGGTTTTTTGGGAGCACAGACGTGGGTTTTTGGGAGCACAGACGTGGGTTTTTGGGAGCACAGACGTGGGTTTTTGGGAGCACAGACGGGGTTTTTTGGGAGCACAGATGTGGGTTTTTTGGGAGCACAGGTTTTGGTACCCGCTGCAGCAGTGACACCTGCTCAGGCTTTGGCCAAGTCACTTCAGCACTTTGCTCTCCAAAGGTAAAATGGAGAAAATAAAACACTTCCTTCTCACACAGGGAAGCCATCAGGAAAAATGTTACTGTTATTATGAGGCTGATTACTACCGAGTTTGAAATCATGTCATTATTTTAAAGGCTTATTTCTTGAGGCTAAAATGGGATTTCAAAAATGTTAGTATGTAAAGCAAAAGAGCCCCTTTATACCATTATTTTTTTGTCCACTTCCCAGCTTGACCTCCCAAAAGCAGTGCCCTGGCACACAGCAGCTCCTTGTCACCACAAGGCCCTGCAGCAGCTCACACTCATCAGCTGCAGACATCCACACAAATGGAAATTTTGGCTTGCAAAAGATGGAGATAAACACAAGTACAATACGGTGCCATGTGGACCTTCATGGAAGTGTGACCTCCCTCAGGCTTTTAGAAACCAGCAGAGAAAAGTCAGGAGTTCCAGCCCAAGGAACAGCCTGCATTCAGGTGGGTCATTCACAGAGCACAAATCATCAGCAGCACTGTCCAGGGAGAGCAGGCTCCAAAAGCAGCTTCTCCTCAGGTCTCTGGTGGAGTTCTGGGCAAAAAGTTTGGCAGCACAGACCCTCGCCTTGCCAGGCTTTAGACACTGCTGTGAACCCCCTTCATCCTCATGAACACACAGGTCACCCAACAGCTATTTCATAAAGAAAGAACCAAGTGCCAAGTCCTAAACTGTGACATATTTCATTTCATTAGGTGGAATGCATTTACTTCGGGGTTTTGTGGGTTTTCTTGTGAACCATGACAGAAATTCATCCAAATAAAAAATAGACAAAATACAAGCCCTGCTTTAAAGTTAATTGACTCATGTGTTCACTTCAAAATGTTATACATCAACTTAAAAGTGGACCTTTCTATAGAATGAGTCATTTTAATTAAGGATATTAATTCCAGTACTCTTATTGAATGAATTTTCTCTTTTTTACCACTAAGAAATGCACTTCTATTAGCAGTAACAGCTGGGTGACAGCCTTTGTCCAACATTTCCCATCCAGGACATGGGTGACAATGCATTGGAGACAAATTTGGTGAGCAGCAGCTGCTCAGGAAGCCATGGGGAGATGGCAAATTTGGTGTTATTCACCATAAATCACCTTTTTACATCTGCTCCACAGACACCTTTCCTAGAGTTAAACATGCCTGATTTCAGTGGCTACAAAAATAATCCCTTTTTTTAATTGTTTCTGTTTTGAGTCTGGTTCTGCCTGTACACACTTGATGAGGGGTGGAAGATCCCATGGAAAACATCCCTGATCATTCCTGGGGCAGGGAGTGGTCCCTGAAAACTAGATAAAGAAATATCAGGGCTTTTGGAGCATATGGTGAGGAAAACGAGAAAAGGTAAAGATTGGTGACAGCTAACAAGTAGAAATGATCAACAGTGAATGACAGGGAAGCCTTTCAAGAGTAAACAAAACCATCATCCTCATCACCACCTGCAAAAATCAGGGGAAGCACAGAGAACCAAAGATTGTTTGATTCCTTGAAGCACTCCACCATCCATCTGCTATAGGGCAAGGATTATTCTTTTCCAAACCTGGAATTTCTAAGAAAGATGAACATTGAATGACACTTTATAATAGTTCTCATAGAAAACAAGATATTCTAACTTAAGGGTGATGCTGATTTGGGGTCGGATGATGTGATTTTATGCCACCTAAGTGTGGCTATTTGGTCTTCCCAAATAGCTCTGTTTAATTTATTTTTATTTTTTTTTCTGAGTGCAAGCAGTCAGCTCCCAGGTCAGCACACACAAGCAGCGTCACATCAAGAGCTGGTGTTGACAGGGACAGAGGGAGCAGTTAAAGACTTTAACTTCTTGTGAATAAAAATAAAAACAAATACATCACTTTCAATATTTTTTGAGTGCTGTCTTCCTCTCCTGTGCTAACGCCCATGGCTCTCAGCCTCCACGTGGGCTTTGCCAGGCTCTGTCATCCTGGGGTGATGCTAATGCTGCCCCTTGCCTGCAACAGGGAAAGGTCTCTCTGCAGCTTGGATTGATTGAATCTACTCAAGAGCCACTGGAGTTAAGCAGTTCTCAACCCAGTGGGCAGGGAACCCTCCCAGAGTGGAGCAATAAAATGCCTGAATTCCCAGAGGGCTCTGAATAGTCACAAATCAAAGCAAGGCTGAATTACATCTTCAGCCACAGCACAGAAGTGATTTTGAGCTAAAGCAGAAAATACAAACAACCCCTCCCCGCATTTATAGCAAAGACATTTGGGCAGAAAAATTTGCTCCTCTAGCGCTTGAGAGCACTTAAAATTCTGCCCAAATGCACCAGAGAAGCCAGAAATACCTCTCCAGCCTGAGCTGCCCAGTTTAAGTAGGTTTGAGGCCAAAAAGGTGGTGTTTTCATGGCAGCATAACTGCTGGGCAATTGCAATCTCATCGTTAAATCTTAGTGGAGTGAAGGCAGCTGGAGGAGGTTTCCTCTCCTGCTTTGTCAGTAAAACACCAGTATCTTATTTCAAATAATAAAGGGGTTTAAGACACATTTTGCCATTCTGCAAAGGAAAGAGCCTGGTTTTATCAGTATTGAAGGCAACCCTGCAGAGAAACTGCTTGTTAAGGTGATCCACAAAGATGTAAGAATAAGATGATTTTGAGAAGAATTAAAGTAACACAGCTCACTTAGAAAGCCCAGCACCAAATACCTTCCTTCTTTATACCCAATTCCCATTCCTCCTTTGCTTTTGCTATCACTGAAGGCAATATTATTAACATGGAGGCTAATGCAGGATGCACTTCAAGCCCAAACTCCCAAAAACAGAGATGATAAAGGTGAGTTTACCCTGCACAGCAAATAGTCCATAGTAGGGCATTAGAATTTCAAGGCTTCAACTCTCTGGACAAGGAAAAGTATTAATTTGCAAGTTAGGATATGAGGAAATTGCACTCTGCTCACATAACGGGCGTGGCCACAAAAAAAAGTGGCAATACTTCCAGGTAATAAAACTCACTGTTTGAAAACAGCTGCACAAAGCACTATTTGAACTATTTCTCTCAAAGTATTTTTCCTTCTATGGAAATAATTTTCCCTCAGATGGCAATGGCTTCTACCAGACAACTGCATTTCAAGGCTGTGTGAGGTGAGAGAGGCACAGCCCTTCTCCCTCACGCTCTGCAGCAGCCAGGGCCCTGCAGGGACACTGGGACCAGGCTGGAAAGTGTTGGGTTCACCCCACAGCACAGAGGAGACCCCAGGGGGCACAAACCCCAAGAAAAGGGCCCAGACAAACACCAGAAGTGCCATCAGTTCTGGGGAGACCTCAGAGGCCTGGGTTGGGTGGGAGATGAGCAGACACAACACAGAGCAACCTTGGGCACCCAGCTGAGAGGGTCCTGGGAATTCACAGCACGAATCTCAGCGCAGCCAAGGTGTCCCTGCTCCCACAGAACCATGGCAGCACAGTCTGCAGGTCTGTGCCACTCCCAGCCTCCAGCACGCTGCTGAGCACACAGCACTTCTGAGGGAAATCAACCTGGATCTTCACCAAACCATTTCAGCGATGGCGATGCCCTCCCAGACACCCCAAATAAAAACTCTTCTCCCCATCTTCCCCAAATAAAAACTCTTCTCATCACCCCATTTCTCCTGAGTTAACAATGACACTCAGTGGTCAGGAGGATTCCCTGCAGTCTACACACATGCTCCAGCATCCAACAGTTAATATTCACGACATATTGCCCACAGCAAATGTCTTTTGTGAGCTTCAGGGTCCTAAGGCAGGGTCCAAGTGATACAGAAAGATCACAGAAGAAAAGGCTTAAGAAAAAGGTGGAACCAAACCGTAATCTCTTTCCCAATTTGTTCAGTGACCTGGGAAAAATTTTCCATCATCCACATCCAGGCTATAAAAAAAAAGCAGAGCAGAGGAGGCAAAGGCAACTCTAGATCAAATTATTAAACAGAGAACGTGTAGTCAGAGTCCCACTGCTACCACAGAGATCCATGCTACAAGTGAGGTTAGTTAATTGGAATGCAAAACTTCTGCTTTGTCCTGCTCTTCCACCCCAAGGATGGATGAAAAACAACTGCACAGCTCTGAGCTCTGCCTCTGCAGCGGGGTTCTGTTGCTTTCTTGCCACCACAGAATTTCTACCTGTGCTCCACATCCAGTAAAACACAGTGTGATGTAAAACCGGAGGAGGATTAAAAGAAAATTCTGATGTTTGTGGGCAAATATGTGGTGAATAATTCAAATCCACTTCCAAACAGCATTTAATCAGAAGTTTGAAGGATTCCTCCACGTCTCCAGCAGTACAAATCACACTGGGATGATGCCTGGCAATTTTGACCTAGACACAACAGAGCTTTGCAATGAGTTAAGGGTTTGATTTACAACGTTCCTGTGCTGAAAGAAAAAACAAGCAATTAAATATCACATTTCAGCACTGTAAATTAGCTATATCCCACATTCTGTTTCTCAAAATAATTCTCCTTCTCCATAAAGTGCTGTGCTAATTGTTTTTCAGGAAATAGTCTAACATCCTTTTTTTTTTTTCAATATATGTGGGCTATATCTTAGGCAAATGCACAAAGAGCAGGAATTATTCTTTTAAATCATTTTGCAATGGAAAACACACACAATTTTAAGTGTATTCATACAGTGACAGAATATTAAACCATGTATTTTACTCCTTCTAACAATAATAATTTTGTTCATTCAAGATTGCTCATTTCCCTTTGGACTAGAACAGTAACACGCCAGAAAGAAAAAGGGTTTCCACCCTATTTATTTGCAAAGAGAATTCATTACAACCTTACCCAGGGTTCTGTTTTTCCTCTTGCCATCGTGGCATAACTGTGTTTTCTATCAATCCAGTGAGAACATCACTAGGATATACCTTATTACTAAACATTACAGCTGCCAAGTCAAGCATTTAAAAGGCAGGAAATGCAAGAATTCACGTTTGGCTCCCAGCATGTTTACATGCAGTAGGATATTAAGTTTGTAATAAGATCTGCCCCTGAGTTCTCAATATTTTCTGCCCAGAACTGCACCCACTGAGCACAGTTTAGGCTCCCTAAAGGCACCCCAGGTGGCCACACAGCTCTCCAGTGCCCAGGGTGTGCTCAGGGTCTCACCCAGCTGCAGGGAGCATTTGGGAACGCCCACACCAGCTAACAGACACCAGAGNGGGAGCATTTGGGAACGCCCACACGGACCATGGCTGCAGGAACACCAGCTAACAGACACCAGAATATCAAACAGAGAGAGAATTTAAATTAAGGAACTCAAAACCATTCGAGAAAGGCGTCATTTAAGCAACTTTCCCAGCATCAGATCAGAAGCCAGTACAATGTGGAGGGGAACTGGACTGGCACAGGGGCTCCCTGGGATGAAGCACCTCAGGTCACCAGGCAGGGACAGCCGCTGCGCCATCCAGCCCACGGTGACAGCTACAGGACACTCAAACACACCTAAGCACAGAACTTTTGGAGCACTCAAGGTTGAGGTTGAAAAAGTCTCACGGGGGTTGCACATCACCAGAATAAACAAGCACAGTTCAGCACTGATGAGCAAATTGCACTGGGCCTTTCTGGTGCTAAAAGGCATTTCATAATTACCTCCATGTCTTTAAGATGAATAGCAGCCTAGAAAATGACATCCTTAAGCCATGCCCTTCCTCCTTGTTTACCATTCCAATGTTGGAAGGGTAAATTAAAATTAAGCATAAAGAAGCATGAGAGAAACCGAAGATTCTATCTCCCATAAAACTTTAATCAGATGCACTGAGCAAAAAAA
>VXBU01019431.1:753599-780013 GCA_013400315.1 Bombycilla garrulus | reverse complement strand
TGATTATTAAACTGGTATTTAAATTACAATTCAGAAGGACTCAAGCTGCCAAAGAGAACTCAGTCTTGCAAAGCCCTGACACATTAACATAAATCCCTGCCAGATTAATCAGCTGGGAAAGCCAGCAAAGTGACCCAAAGTGTGACTTTTGCCCAGAGAACTCAGCTCCTCTTGTAAGACTCCTGCAGGATTGGCACCAGCCAGGAATTCAGCTTAGGAAGGAACTCAGCTAATGACAAAGATTCAGGGTTGGAATGCACTGCACACGAGCCCCCTGCCCCAGAGACACAGCCACACCAGCCAGGAAGGTCACTTCATTTACAGGGCGAGTGCTGAGCATTTAATCTCACACCAAGAGCATCCTAAGCAGGTAATTACAGGCCACCTGCCAACTCATTATTTCTTCCTTTCACCATCCTCAAGCCTGCAGCTGCTACATAACAGTGATCACACTCTGACTTTATTCAAACCTTCAATAAACACACAGTTAACCAAGAAGTCAATTTAGTAAAGAATAGCTGTTGTTAATATTAATGGCAGTGCCGTTTGCATGTTGCTGGGAAAATTATTTACTTACTAAAGCCTGGGGGGACTGTTGGAAAGCAAATGAAGGTCGGGCAGAGATTAAACCTGCTCCAGGCCTTGCTGAGCTTGGGTAACACAACAAATGCCTGGCTCTAGTGCAGGTATTCCACAGTGAACCTGCACCTCAGCCAGGTGGTTACAACCAAAAAACTTCCAGAGCAGGAGAAGCAGGAATTCTCCTAAATGTCCTGATCTGTGCCCCCACCAGCCCTGATGCACAGCAGCTTTTATCCATAGGCCAGGCACTCCATGGAGTCATAAATCAGGATGTGGGGGGAAATTCTCTCCTTTCCAGCAGCATCTTACAAGGGCCATGTTCATGCCCTGAAAAATATATCAATTTCTTTTTGAAAATGAATTCTTTTTGAAAACTGGGATTTTGCATAACATCTGAGTGAAAATAAAGAAGTAGAAAATTGAGATCATCAGAACAGAATCTCCAGTTGCTGCAGAGGTAAGAAAGGCAAACTGTGTAGCAGGATAATAAAAAGAATTTATTCCTGGCTATTTAACTGTAGAAAACAAAGCGTTTCACAACAGTGATAAACATTATTATCAGTTTACAGCAGAGAGACTGAGGCACAGCAAAGAATTTATTCAAAACCCCACAAACAAGTAACAGCATCAAAAACTGCACCAACGCCCCAGCAGCAGCTTCAGTGCTCCACACCCAGCCCTGCAGCATCCAAGGACATCAAACAGCTGGCAGGTGACCGGGGAAATTGAAACAGGCAATGAAGAGGCACAAAAGGGAGATTTGTATTGTTCAGTTACCCTGGATGACTTCCACTTCTACAGGATTTAAATAACTGCAGAACACACTTCTTCATCAGAGTTATTCAGAACGGGATGAATCAAGTCCCAAAAGTGGCTTTTTTCTTGCTCTCGTTTTCAGTGCAAGCTACCTGAGCACTCACTCTGCTGCAGACACTGACTCTGCAAGTGTTGGAACTTCTCTGGCAGAGTTTGGTGCCAAAGCTCTGTGATTTTTCTCTCTGCAATGATTACACCAAGACAATGACTACCCCTCTGAAAGTCACCACTATTGAGACAGAGAACTGGGCAAGGGTTTGTCCAAACGTTAACTCTTAGATCTAACAGGTATCTTTTTCATGTAAGATTTTATCCCTACAGAAGGAAAAAAAAATCTAATTTTTCTGCTTTCTATCAACCAAAGTCACTTTTTGAAAGAAAGCATTGAAAGCAGACACCTTTCAGAGAAACCTTACAAAAATTCATGTTCAGCCAAGAACACCCTGCTCTCAGTTTGCTGAGAAGTTCGAAGGGTTTGGGGATAAAGGCTGCTTTTAAAAATAAAACTATCAACAGCCCGAAGCCAGGTGAGTCTGTGTCACCTGCACTGCACTGGAGGGACAGAGATGGGCTGGAGGTGGCCCTCGCTTAGACAGAGAGCCTGAGGCCAGAGAACATCCTTAGCTGCAAAGAAACTTCACCAACTCCTTCCTCACAGGCAACAATCTGCCCTTCAGTCTCTTTTCAGTGCAGCAACAGCAACATTTAAACAGAACAAACAAAAATATATACACAAGGCCCTCTGACAATTAAAATCTCTGTTTCATGGTGCAAACACAGAATTCTGTGGAGCTCTGCAGGATTCCACCTCTCCACCAGGCACCCTGGGGCAGGTGGGGGGTGTCACCAGGAGTCAGGGACAATGCCACCCCCACAAACCCTCATCTCCTGGGCATCACGGAGCTGCAGCTGCTCCAACATCAGCAGCACAGAGTACAGAACTGGCTCGACACAAAGATGATTTCAAGACGTTTCTGAACTGTTCAAGACGTTTCTGAACTGTCCAAGGCTGCTTTCGTGTCTAGAAACACAGAGGGAGCTCCGTAAAGAATCACTTGAGGTTTTCCTTGGGATCTGTTATTGGCTGTGTAAGCCCGAAGGAGGAAGGAGCTGCTCACACTCACGGCTGCAGCTGTAGCAGTGCCTGGGTGATTGTTTCACTGGGCACAGAGCCCGTCTGGATGCTGGAGATGTGGGCCAGGCTGCCCCAAACTGGGCACAGCACACTCAGGTGCCACAAACCTTTCCCAGCTCAGCTCCCTCAAGACTCTGGCAGCATCCCCGTGATTTAGGCAAATCTATTCCTGGACACCCTTTCCCTATCACACAAGCTTTATGCCAATTTTTTTTTACCATTTGCAGAAAAACCCTTAGTGCAATTGCAGGAATTTGAGGCTACAAATATAATTTGAGTTAAAGCTCAGTGGGAAGTGAACCTGGATGCAGCTTTATGGTCAAAACAGCAACTTTTGCTATGGAGCAACCACTGAGCCCAGAAAGATTTAAATGCAGCTAAGCTTCCTCACTCTTCCAGACCTGTAAAGTAAATAAATAACAGATTTTCTAGGCTCAGGCAACTCCTGTTATCAGCCTGAGGGGATTTTATATCCACGAGTTAAGCCATAAGAAGAAATGCTTATGTAACACAACAGTTTACAGGACAGCAAAGAGCTCCAGGCACTGCTTTAATGCCTCATAAACTTCCAGGCTTTGGGGCATCAGTATTTACACTCCCCCCTTCATTACCTCCAAGATTTCCTGGGATTTTAGCATAACACCACTACATTTTATTTAAAAAAATTAAAAAAATAAAAAATCAAAATCCAATTTCCTGCCATGTTGGCATGTGACTTCATTGCCTTGTCCAAATTAAAATCAAGTGTCGTGCTCCTGTTCACTGCCTTTGTCATCTACATGGAGCTTCGATTGTTAAATAAGAGCTGAAAGCAGCAGCAGCCCAGCACCTGCTGCAGGGCAAAGCACAGGATGAGCCCTCAGCAGCCTGGGCTGTTCTGTCATTCCATCCACTCACACAAGCAGAAAGCACCAGGCAGAGCTGGGGCAGCACCTCGGGCTCTGCAGCTCCTCCTGGGCAAACTGCTCCTGGCTGCTGCCTCCCAGGGCATCTCCCAAAACACCTCACAAAGCCTTTTTGTTCTTAGGAGGGGCTGAATTTGGAAACAACGCGCTTTCAAATGATGTTTGGTTAGGACACATACCCTGGTAAAACTGAATTACGTAATGAGGGCTTCTGTAGCTGCATAACTGACCAAGAACTGCAGTTGGATCGAACTTTTGGGTATTTGGTCGCTGCCATGGCTCAGCCCTTGACCTCTTCCCAGCCACTTTTCTCTCCACATCCCACAACCCTCATGCTCTACAGAGACAACACCAAAATAACAGATCTGGAGCCTTTGTCTTGACCGTCACCCAGCCAGGGGTGAGCAAGGGGCACCTGCTGTGCCTCTCACATCCCCCTGCCCTGGGCTGGGCAGGGAGCAGCTCCAGCAGTGTCCCCGTGGCACCAGGCCCGGCCCAGCTCTGCGTTTGCAAACCCACTTCAGCCATTTGGGGAAGGATCTCCAAGGGATAAATGTCACCAAGAAAATTTATTTGCTATTCATCCAAAACAAATCGGTCTCGCTCAAGCCAGGACACCTCACCCTTGAATTCCCTCCAGGCAAGATCAGCAGCAGATAAAACAGGCTTTATAAATGTCCCAAAACAGCCCCAAACTGCTTCTGCCTTCACTGATGAGAAGAGAGGAGAGGCTGCTCTGCTCATCTGCCTTGGCCTCCGTGTTACACAAGCCCAGGGAGCTCACCAGGATTTACTCCAGGTGGAAACTGTCAGGAATCAACCCTCTGTGACTCCAAAAAGCACATTTTTCTAAGCTGCTTTCCTTTGGAAAAGATTGTTTCATTCATACCAGTTCAGCATTCTTTTTTGTATCCCCCTGGAGAGTTTCAAACTCCAGCATTTTGTGCTGATGGGAGAGAGGAGAAAGAGTCAGGGTTTTTAATCATGTCTCTGCTAAAGAGCACAAAAAATGAGCTGCTAAAACACCTGTGGCTTTGGGATGTTCCCTGCAGTTGGAGGTTAGAAGGTTGTAATTGGAGAGGTACAGCTGGTAAGGGAACCTGCAATATGTCTGGGAAAGCAGGAACAGATCAGGAACAAGTCAGCGTGGATCTCCACCATGAGATGGGATAATCCACAGCCAGACACCGGAGAAGAACCCAGGAAGGAAAAAAACAAACAAGAAAACAAAACAAACAAATAAAAATAATAAAAAACCCAAACAGGTTTTTCTCCTTGGTGCTGAACAAAGAGGAGTGGGCAGGAACTGAGGTCCGGGGAGTTGCACTGGACATGAGGCAGAAGTTCTTCCCTGACCAAGCCCTGAACAGATTGTCCAGAGAGAGGTGGGGAGGAGGAACCAGACAACCTCAGTGTTCCCTTCCAACCCTTCCCATCCTGTGAAATCCTTCCTGCTGCCCTTCAGGTTTTCTCTGCTGACCTGCAACCCCTCTCCAGGTTTCTCTTGCTGGCACTAGCACCAAACCAGTAGGAGTGGGATGGATTAAGGTTCCTCTTGCCCAGAAACTTTAGATGAAAGCCCTCTTGTTATGTTAATAAAAGTATGTGTGAGTTTTTAAATGAAAACAACAAAATTGTGCAGGGTATTATTTTTTTTTGGAGTCAGAAACCAACCAAAATTACCTTTCTTATAATGAACATGACTCATCCAGACGTCTGACAAACTGTGGATTTCTTTCCAGTAATTTAATAGCTGAAAGAGTTTATCATAGAAACAACAAACCACCATCATTAATATTCACACAGAGAAAGCAGAGAGGTTTTACAAAATCCACTTGCATTTGACATTTCTCCCGGCTCCAAACAGTGAGAACGCATTCTGTGGGACTGTTTGTTCCTGGAAAATGCAGCCCCATCTCAACTCCATATATCAGTTTGTCTAGAACAAACATTTTGTACTTACAAACAGCGTCTTAATTGACTAAATGAAAAAAGCAGAACATTTGCTCCACAGAACTAATGGGGACGTCTTTCCTTTGTCTCCTGCCACTTTGCCAAGTATATACATTAGGATAAGAAAAAATACTTGAGCAGATCAACAAATCCCACGTGCCAGAACTCTTAAGTTTTCAGGCCTGGATCTCTGCACAGGTCCTGATGAAAACTGACATTTTCCTGGTGTGAAGAGCAGAATCTGTGTCCAGACAGACACACGCTGGGAATGAGAACTCTGTCACCTGGCTCGTGGGACTCTCCAAACTGAGGGATGATTTAATGATTTAATTGAACTTCCTGCATATTCCTTAACCCCTTAACATTCTTGTCATGCAAACCACAGCATGAAGCATATTTCTGTATTAATGCTCCAAATCTCTTTAATGCCCTAGGCGAGTCTATGAAAATTTTCTTTAATTCAGAATTTTTCAGAGACTGTGAATGAGTTTCCAATGACGAGGGAGAAATAATTTCTTTTCTCACCATACCAGAATCCATAAGTAGCTCCTATTTACTCACATCTCTCAGCAGAAGTCAAGGATGTTTGAATTATGTTTTTTGAGGAATTAACAGAAGATACAAACCATCATTAAGTGTCAAAATTTAATTAAAATTCAACAGTCTGGAAATTAATTTTATATTTCCCACACAAACATGCTCATTCCCAAAGATGCCATCCTCAGGCCTGACCTGGCTTCTTTACACCAAAATGATCAAGGGTGG
This sequence comes from Bombycilla garrulus, assembly GCA_013400315.1. Classification (NCBI taxonomy): domain Eukaryota; kingdom Metazoa; phylum Chordata; class Aves; order Passeriformes; family Bombycillidae; genus Bombycilla; species Bombycilla garrulus. Next base: position 773,857 of record VXBU01019431.1, on the reverse strand, counting down.
AAGCATTTACATTGTGCACTTTAAAAGTGAAAATCAGTGCTGAAGGGAGGTCCCAGGCAGTCAGGAGCATGAACCAAAGCAGGGTCTGACAGTGGGAGACTCCTCATCCTGCAGGAAAATCACACAGCTGAGCCCCACAGAACAACTCACGTGACTGAGAGGTCCCTCAATTTTAGCTTAAAAATACTCAGTGCAAAAAGAAAGAGCTTTTCCATGGCCCAAGTTACATAATTATTTCATTTTCTAAGAACTACATTACAATTACTCCCCTGCATGGACGTGTTTCTGTCCCTTGCCTGGCATTTCCAGCAGACTGGGACTGCTCAGGAAGAGCTCCCCAGCAAAGCCAGGCAGGTTTTCTCCATCCCCACTGCCTTTGCCTCTCCCTGACCTATCCAGCTGCCACAGGAAGGTATTCCCAGAGCTCCCAATGCCCAGGGCAGCAGTGCCCAGAGGATCCAAAGCAGCAGCACTGAGGGAAGGTCCGGGGGAAACCCTCTGACAGAGCACCTGGAGAGGTTTCGACAGAACCAGACAGGGACCAGGCTGAGCAGAGCCTTTCCTCTCCTTCCTGACACCTTGCACCTTGTTTGTGCCCCTCCTGTGGGGATCTCCTTTGCCCCAGGAGACCCCACAATATGTAGAAAAGTCCAGGTTTGCAGCCCGTGCTGTTGAAGGAGTCTGCAGTGGTTTGTTGGTGTTCTCAAGGCAGTTTATCAGTTCCTTATCAAAAGTAGATTTCTCTGCCCTGCCAGGGTTGGCACAGAACGCGTCCAGAGACACACTGTGCCCGCCCCGGGTCAGCTCTGATCTTTTATACTAATAACTACCTATTGAATGTTTATCATTAATTACCAACCCGTGCCCCTCACACCACACTGTCCAGATCTGTGTCAAACCNGGCATTTTCAGTATCATTCCAGGGTCTCTGACACCTCTGGCAAGGCTGAAAAGCCTCCTGAGCAGGTTTTGGGTCGGCCAAAGGCATCATAGGAACCCCCTGGGTTCCAACACCTCCCTCACCCCAAATCCCAGATTGATTATGTCATACTGACACAAAACCCTTTTTTTCCAGACGTTCTCATCTCACTTTTTTATACACATATATAAAGCACTCTCCAGCCACTTTCTCCCCGTCCCTGCTATGTCAAATTTCCCATAATTTATTAAACCATTCAAAGTACATCCTCCAAGAGTCTATTCCTGTGTTTATGTTGAAGCACCAGAGGTGCCAAATCCAGAGACGAGCACAGTGTCCAAACTAGCAGTTATTTTGGCAGAGTGTAGAGCCCCATGTGATGTATCCAGCACCACAGCAAAAGCTCCAGCAGCTTTTTCTGATCCTTTTGGAGTGGAACAGGAGGTGTTTTGCTCAAGTGCAAAGCATTTAATATTGCAGCAGCCACTAAACTCATTAAGCCAGCCCAGACAATGATCACATCATTACCATAATTCCATTTAAAGCACTTGCCTCTTTTAAGAGGACCCACACAACACAATCATTACAACGTTTTTTCTGGCAGTTAGAATCCTTGTTTGTTGAGGGAGTGAGAAGTGAATTGAAACATCCTCATTTTTCTTTGATTAAGAGCTCAATTAGGAAATAAAAGATGTATTGATGTCACCACAATATTCCAATTTCCCATTTTTTCCTCTGAAGACCACAGAAATGTCACTGGGCTTCAAAAGATGAGCGAATGGAGCTCCTTGCTTGTGAGCCAGCACCAATATGAACTTTATTAATCACTTCTGTCCTGTTTAGAAAAACAAAATCCATTTCTTATGACCAGAGGGTGTTTTGCAAAGGCAATAAGAGGATTCTCAAATGGTTTTTATAGAATGTAAATGCAGCAGCAGTGAGATTTCCTCACATCTCAGAAGGCTGTACGTCTGCAGGAAGGTACAATGTTCCCAGAGGAGCAGCATGGAGAGGAAATGCGTTGTGAAAATGCCATTACAGAGCCCTGAGCAGAAGGGGCAGAAGCCACCCCCGACTGCTGCTGCCCACCCAGCACCTGCAGGGGAGAAATTGCTGCGCAGGAGATGAGAGACAGATCTTTAGTGACAGCCTGACAGCAGGGAAAGCCACCCAGATGTGAAAATGGCTGCTGGTCAGACATCCAGCATCAGCTGGAGTGAACCTCACATTCATTTCTGAGCTAAAAAGACACTAAGTAGCTCTTGTTCCAGGAAGAGCTGTGTGCTCTCACACTTTGGAGCTGCCAGATGAAGGATATAGAGGGATAACTCCATGGCAGTGGGAAAAGTGGGTTTCCACAAAACCCTGCCTTGCCCAGCCATTCACAGTTTCCTGCAATTCATCGAGTGAAACCACAAGGCAGCGGGTTTTAAACAAAGGAAGTGGAAATATTTCCTACCCACACCTGTAAAATTGAACTGGGGGAGGGTCTGCCCTGGTGTGAGAAGGGTAAAAGCCCGTGAGGAGCCAGCACTGCACAAGCCCACACCTGCGCCTCTCTGATGGTCCCTGTTTGCAGGGATTTTTCACTCTTGATAGGTAAGAGTGAAATGCCATGATTTCCTCAAGATCCCACAGCAGCAGAAAAAACATGAACTTTATGAATAAAAGATCTCCCCATTTTCGATCTTCCTGATTGGTTTCACACCAGTGACTTTTTTCTTCCCTCTCATATAAGAGTCAGAGCAAGAATTAAAGGCTACAGTAGAGTTAACAGCTCAAATCAGCTGTCATCAGTGACAGAGGAGAGCTGACACTGTCCTGTGAATTTCTGTAGTGCAGATCCTTGGAGCTGTAGGAAAACACGTGGGCAATGGTTTGGAGTGTCCCCAGGAGCTGGAGCAAGTCTTCATCAGGGGTACATGGTTACATTTCTCTGGTTTCCAACTCAGGAGCAGGCTGACACAGGAGATCATAAAACGGCACAGGAAGAAATGCAATTATTGTGCTGGGCAGGCACTGGGAGCAGCAGCAGTGAAGGGCTAAGGAAGAAATACAGTGTCCTAAAATCAAGAGAAAAAAACTATACAAAAAACTTTTACAATTATCTATACTGATAGAGGAAAAATAAGTATTTCAAATGCTGCCAAAAGTTATAAACCACAGGTTCACAGAATGGTTTGGGTTGGAAGGAACACCTTTCACTAGAGCAGGCCCCATCCAACCTGAACCTCAGCACTTCCAGGAATGGGATTTTATTTTTGCACTGGACCTGCAGCTCCTGGGCCAAGGCTCTCCTTACTCCACACCAGAGAATCCAAAGGTGAATGAGTCCCCACCTTTTGTGCCTTCTGCTGCAGCAAACTCCTGAAGTTCTCCCACAGCTGGGGGAATTTGTAACACCTCTAACCTGCAAGACTACTGAAATCCTGTCTCAAACTTTTCCCCTTCCACAGATCCTATAATTGCGTTTTCTTCAACTGCTCTTTATATTTGCAAGCCTTGAATTTCTGAAATATTTGTTTCCTTCAGCTGAATTTGTTAGAGGCACCCAAAATTAACCAGGGGAACTGTCAGAAAGACTGGTATTTGCAGAGTGAATGACCATAAGGAGTTAATTTTCTTACGAAAAAAGACTAAAATGTACCATTTCTCTGGCCAGTGTGAGAACATCTTATTTCAAGGAGAAGATTCACAGTTAATGGTCAGAACACTTCGATATTGTACATTCTGCTTCTTTTTCTTCTGGGCTGCAAGCCTGGATAGCTTCAGACAGAGAAAGTGAAAATTGTGGCAACAAGTCATCTGTCCTGGGTGTGCTGCTTCCTGCCCGTGCCAGCAGCTGGGAGCATCTGCAGCCAGAGGAAATGCTTTTGTAATTTCTTATTTATTTCTTTTTAATTTTTTTTTTTATGAATCAGAATCTCTGAGCTCCTTCCAAAACACACGAATTTCTATTTTGCAACATTCCTCACTGGAAAGCCTTTCCCCCCCTTCCCTGTCCCCCATCCCTCATTCAGCTGTAAATTTGAGTTTGTATTTAGTCATAGTGGGACTGTCAGCAGCAGTGAAACACAGGCTGTGCTGGATCATCTGCAGACTTAAAAGAACAAAAAAAAAAAATTGTTGATACCTCTCCATACCCTCTAGGAAGATATTTTTATACTAAAACATCACAAGGACAAAAATTACACCGAAAGCAGCTCAGGCACCAGGGAAACGTGGGAGTTTGCTGTCTCATGATGATTAAATGAACATTTATACAGCAACCATGATATGCATCAGTGTCAGGAGCAACAGAGGAGTTAAGGGGAATCACGACTTGCTGGGAAAAAAAAAAAAAGAAAAAAAAGCTGTTGTCTTGGATGAGGAATTTGCAAGGGAGTTCAGGGCACTTCACAGGTGCATTCCTACACCTCCTGCCTGCGTCTGTCCCACCCTAAACCAGGCTCCTTGGTCTTCACCAGAGCCTGAACTGAAGTTTTCCAGGAGAAAAACACCACAGCAGCACACAGAGGATCTGGGGTTTCTGCACAAAGGGACAGAGCGTTTCTCCTCCAGTTCTGGTGTGAATTTTAACACAGGAGCGAAGTGCTGAGCCAGGTAACTCCTGCTGGCCTCCCTGCAAGATCCTTCCAGGATGGATTAATTTTTAAAAGATGTTTTGTTCCCCAAACAGTTGTTCAAAACCAGAGGAGGAGAGAAAAGCAGCTGAATTTAAAGCAAAAGAACCTGCACTCTGCAGGAGCAAAGGAGGAGGGAACAGAGCTCCACCACGGCGTCCTCAGGGTGAAAAGCAAATTCCATGGGCTCTGCACACACACCTGAAAACACTCAGAAAAGCAGAATTTCAGCTAAAAATGTGCTTACTTCCTTTGGTATTTATAATTCCTTTCTCCAGCCAGACAGAGGATCTTGTCTTGATGGTATCCCATGAAAACACAACCTCGACACTCGCTAATATTTGATGTATTTAATATTTACCACAGTGTAAGATGCAGCAAACAGCTACGTTAGATATTGCTGCCAATCCTCAGGATTTGCCTTCAGTTTCTGGTCACTAATCTCTTTTAACAAGGAAATTTTAAATGTCACTGGTGCACATTTTTCTGGTGAAATTTCCCCTTTAAATTTGGACTGGCCAAAAATACAGACTTTCAGACTTCGTCAACTTCCGCTGGTTCAAAATATTGGATTTTTTTCTTTAAGTTTTCCTACGGAGAGTTTTCTTTTGAAATATTGGTCTCAATATCATGACTCCTTGATAGTGACAAAGAAATTTCACCAGATGAAAATGATATTGTCCCAACTAATTCCTCAGGAGAATTCCCATGGAAAGCTCAGGTAGAAATCTGTGTTCCTGCAAAAATAATTTATTTTTCTGAGGAACATTTATTCACAGAAAACAGACTCTTTCTAATTTTTAAAGTGATTTTCAGAAGCTTTCAAATTTGCCATTTAGAAAAAAGAATGCAAAAATCTCTAGACAGTTTTGTTTGGTTTTTTTCTACTTTTGAGCATTGATGCACACAGACAAGCTGTGGCATATACCAAATTTCCTTCCCTTATTGATCCTGTCACTGTGATAAAAGCTGCCACCCAGCAAAAAGGCCAATCCAGGCAAATCTGAAGTGTGAATTGAAAATAAACTAAATAACATTTCTCATGAGAACAGAACTCTTAAATCTGCTCCTCTACTTAATAAAAATCTGATTAAAAACAACATTGTTGCAGTATAATTTCTGTTTTCAGTCACGCTTTTTCTCATTAGTACAGAGACAATTTAATCCGTTTCCCAGGAATTTCACTGCCTGGCACAGAAACACAAGGAGTCATTTTGACTCTTTCAGCTTTTAAAAAAAATAACATTTTATTTTAAAACAGCCCATGAAGTCAGGGAGAATGGGATTTAGGAGATTATCAGTGTGTTGGTGAATCATGTTTGCAGTATTCCCCCTACAAGCAGCAGCACTTAGAATAAACAGCGAGGATCCCATGTGTCCCTTCAGTTATTCCTGCAGGGAATTCCATGCTGCACCAAATCCAAATAAACCCCTCAGGCTCACAAAATTACTTTTCTCCTTCAGCCACGGGCACGGGGAGAGTTTTCACTTTTGGCTGGCGCTGACATCCTCAGCTCGTGCAGCTCCCAACAAACTCACACCCACACACTTCACTGCTGGTGCAGCCAGCGAGCTCCTGGCGTGAGTTCCCTAAACCCCTGGGTGATTCCCACCACAGCAACCCCAAAACAAACCTCAGCACATCCGTCCTGCACCCCCCGTGCTGGTGACAGGGGCTTTTCTCTGATTCTCTCATTACCTCAGTGATAAAAGTAGGTAAAACGAGAAATTGAGCAAATTTTGTTGTTTTCACCAATTCCTGTGATAGCTCCTAGTGGGGAAAGATTAAAAATAAGGATTCTTGTTCTATCAGAACACAGCCTCCTGCCCTCAAAAAACCCCACTCTGATGATCATGTAACATTTATGGACCCTGACGTCCAGAAACATAACACCAACCATCCAGTTCCAAAATACCTCTAAAAATTCCCAGTACACCACACACACAGTTGCACATAGATGGAAAGATCAAGGAATTAAAAAAAAAAATTAAGCAGATTTAAGATCATGCCACTCTCAGCTGCATCAGTGGTGGTGAGCAGGTGAGGTACCTCTTCTGTCTGTGTGCGACAAGAGTGGAGAGCTCTCTGCAGACCTTCAAAATAATAACATGGGCTTCTAGCCCCAAAAAATTGCATAAAGGTTTCTCAAAAATCCCCTAAAAACATATAACCTTAATGGGTCACATTTCTCAGCAACTGCCACACTCTTTTGCTGATAGAGAAAATCATAATCAGTGCTAATATTTTGTTTCTGAAACACAGCTTCAATTGTCATCACAGTTTGAGTCACCAGCACAGAGTATCAGCCTGGAGTTGGCAATTTTAATTTCCTGCTGCTGCAAACACATGGCCCTGTTCCAAGCCCACAACTTGTCTACCAACATGTGAAGTGGCATAAACTTCCATGGCAATTACAGAAATTGTTCAGATTCTCTGCTTTCAAGAGCAACGTGATAACCCTGAGTAAAGTTCTTTGTTTTGAAAGGTAGAGTCCCAAAGGGTGATGTCACAAATTGCATTTTATTGCTCTCTTTGTACAATATATGACAGATAGAACATCTGGCTTGAGATCCACCTTCAATTTTGGCAGAATCCTCATGGGCTGCAACTACAAATGGGTTTGCATGAAGCTTTTTGCACCAGCCAGAAGCTGGAAGTTTGTAGCCAGCCCCCAGGAAAGCTTTCTGCTCTGCAGAAAAACAGATATTTCCCTAGTGATGCTGCTAGGAGCCTTTCCTTGCTTTTACATTTCAGGGTGGAAACAAGCTGTGTACAGAAGAGGCTCTTAGGTTCTGGTTTTGTGCATCACACAGCAGCTGGCAGTCCTTCATTGCGGTGACAAAAACTGCAGAGGCAGAGATCGCAAGGTAAAGCCAGGCTCCAGTCTGGCCTCTGGTGACATGGCCCTGGAGATAAATCCGTTTTCTCTAAGTATTGTTTTCTGCAAGATAAAGAATGTCACTGCAGAAGAAGGAGAAGAATACTCGTGCTCATCACAAGGCAGCACATTGAGATGAGGCACTTCTCACACTGCCATGAACTCCTCTGCGCCTACAGCTGCTTGCAAACATCACTCCAGCAACCCACAAAGCATAAAAAAAGCATCAGTTAATGTTCTTTCTAATGATGTGTACAAATCTGGAAAGATCTGAAAGGCTGAGCTTTTTAATCAGAATATCATCTGGAGAGCAAAGGAGGTAGGAGAGGATTTCCCCTTCAAGCATCAAGAAAATGAAGATGTTTTTCCACCTTTCTGCTGTCCCCTGGAGGTCTCTCCTTAAGAGTCTAAGCAGTTAGAGAGGTAAATATTTTGTCCTCGAAGGAGGTTGAAGTGATATTTAATCAGTAAAAGACTTCACTGTAGATTGATTCTACCGATTGATTTTCAAAAGTTAAAATCCATTTCACTGCAGACCTGTCTGCAGACTAATTTAGAACCACTTTCTCCCCCAGACCAGTGAGGGTGCCTGAGGAGCCCCACAGCAGTGCTTTTTCACCTGTACTGAACAATGTAGTTATTCCATAATCAGCTGCACTGATTCAGGTTTATTCACCTGCTCTGCTGAAAACACAATGGACACAGCATTTGGTGAGCAAGTGGCATTTCATGTGCTGCCACCAGGTCAGCTTCAGAACCATTTCCTGCCACCACGTCAGCTTCAGAACCATTTCCTGCCACCACGTCAGCTTCAGAACCATTTCCCATCTTTTGAGAGGTCCCACCAGCTCTGCCACCACGCTCATGTGGGGTTGGACACAGATCAGAGCAGGCCTGCACTGCTGGAGGAGCTGCTCTCCAAGCCCTGAATCACATAAATACAGAATTTCTGTTCAGCAATGGCTGTGAGGGAAGAAAACAGGGGAAAAAGAAGCAAGTACCCCTTTGTATTTCAGAACCATTATGAGGAGACACAGTCATGAGGAGACAGAGCAGTGAGACACCAAGAGAAGGGATTCTGTGCTCCAGAAGGGTGGCAGCTGTGGCAGGGAGGAACAGGAAAACAGAGTTGTTGAGGCAGGAAGCCATATCCCAGAGAGGAAGTGTCTCCTTCACACTTATGGCCATCATTTCTTTTGCTTTCTAATCATTCTCTGCCAACAATATTTTGGTTTTTACTGGGTTGTCTGGCTCTTGGCAACAGAGCCCTTGTCACAGACCCCCTCAGGCCTTGTTGGAGAGACCTGTGGGAGTTCCCAGCCTGATTTCATACCTGGGGCTGAGCGCCAAGGGCTCTTCCAGCACAGGGAGGTTAAGGATTGATGCCCTGTGTTAAAGCAGCACCTCCCATCAGCTCAGATTTGCTCTTCAGCATGGACTCCAAGAGAGCTGAGACTGAACAACACATCTCCCTCTCTTGTCTTCCACACAGAACAACCAAAAGCAAATCCAAAACAATATTTTTATTATTATTATTTTCTTCTTCCAGAACAAAATACTTTCTCAGAGCATTTTGAGCGTCAAAGAACATCACAACCAGACAGAGCTTTTCCTTTGGGCTTTTCATACCTGTTGGCTCTGGAAACCTCAGAGATGGAGCAATTGGCTCCCAAGACCTGAGGTCTAAAATTCTCCAATTCAGAGCACCTCAGAGCTGCATTATCTAAGAAGAAGCAACTACAAAATACAGCTTTGCTGTTTAGGGCCAGTTTGCCATGAAACCTTAGCAAGGTTTTACCTAACTTCAACTGTTCTTTTACTGTATTAATAAAAAAAAAAAATTTAAAATGCCCATATTTTGAAATCTAAACACTAATATTTCTAGGATTCAAAAGGTCGCAGTGAGGCTCTAGTGCATGAAAATCTCATACCTCAGCAAAAATAATCTTATAATTAATTAACTTCAGTGAAAATTAAGAACTTAAGTGGTTATCTCAGTTTGTTTTGCTCTATAAAATCATGATTGTATCACAGAAATATTTATTTACTGGAACTGCTAGACAGTGGCTGATATTTTTAATGCCTGGACATTTTTCCATCAGAAAGATGGGGTTTTAGTAAAATTAATATTTTGATATGGAAAATACTAATTGAAAGGATACTAAAAAGATATTTTTAATAAATTAACCTTCATGCAAAAGTGAAGGGACTTCCGTTTTTAATCTGAGAACATAAGCACTCCCTTGGGGAAAAGGGAAGAAGGCGAAAGGGAACAAAATCCAGAGAAGGAATAGGGAAAACTCAAGACTTGCATTGCCAAAGCGGCACTGGAAGTTGAGAGCAAGAATGCTTTTGTTGAGGAACTGCTCTGGGAGTGCAGAAGGGGGAAGCAGCTGGGCCGCGTTTTCACGGAGGGTCAGAGGAGCAAACCCTGGGGAGATTCCCCTCCACCCCCAAGAGCAGCCAGGAGGAACAGGACAGCAAAGGTCTGGGCCAAAAGGGGTTTGTGTTAGTTCAGAACAGCTCCACATCAAAACCTGTAACCACAGACTGTCCCCATGGCGTCACACACATCCCCAGCTGTAAACACCCCTCCTTGAGCAGGATGGGAGAAGAACTTCAAGGTGGTTTCACACCCCAACATGAAAAGGCAGAGGACTGAGTGCACCGGCAGCACCTCTGGCCCACATGGACTCCTTAATGCTCAGAGGCAGGAACACAGACAATATTCCAGCCTGGGCTGCAATTTCTCCTTCCCTGCTCCCTGAGGGTTCATTTATGCTGGATATCATCAGGGCCCTTGGGGAACGAGGAGCCAAGGCTGTGGCTCCACTCTGGGCTGCATTGCTGAGATTGTTGAAGGGAACAGTCAGCTTCCAGCTGTGAGGTAACCTTGAAAAGCACCAGAACACAAAACATCTCCACGATGCTGTTCATCCCCTCTCGTGGGCTCCAGAATGTGCTGTCTCTGAGCCAGAGAGGGTGGTACAAGGCACAGCCTTTCCCTCTCAGCTCTGACGCCTCTGTGGTGCCTGCAGCCCAAGCTCAGCCCTCCCTCGTTCCTACAACAGGACTGTAAGAAGGACAAGATAGACGTGTTCTTAAATACACCTTAACTAATATTAAAATTCAACCTTGTGAAGCCAAAATTACTCCCAGTGAGAGAAAAATCAGCTGTATTTCCTTACTTTGCCCGCCAGGCAATCAGGCACAGTTCTTGTACACAGCAAATCAACAGATGCACTTGAGCACAACCATTGAGCTACGGTCACTCTCCCCAAGGCAAAACTAAACCAATTTCTACATGATGATGATTCTGCCATTCACTCATCCCACCTGGCAGCGCTGAGAGCAGCTGTAACTCTTGATACCTCTCCCAGAAACGACTACACTCACAAAAGTGCATGCTGAAGGGAAAGGATATCATACTTTTCCTCTTTTTCTCAGGCTTGCTTTCTGGCTTATCCCTCCCAGGACCAAGTTTCAACAAATTCAAGAATTTCTGACAATGCAAGAGCTCATTTTCTAACCCTGATTTCATGTTCTTGATGGTTTCATTACAGGCTCTGTCCTCCTGGTCTTCTCAATTTCAAAGAATTTGAATGGAGATGTTTAAATGCACAGCTTTTAGAAGGAAGTGGAGGCAAAGAAAAGAAAACAAAATAAAGAGCTATCTGCTCTACTAATTCATTTCATTCAGAGATTCTTTGCAGCAGATAACGGATTTTGAGTATCAGTACCATTGCATAATCCAGCCACCCACCATCAGGCTGCTTTGCACAAATTTGGCTATAATTTTACCCCCTTGCCAAAGTGCTCCTGCAGCAGGCCCCTCGGTTGGCAGAAAGGCTGCCGCTCTCCTGGCTGTGGAACACATTTCTGGGGAACACTTTGTTCCACTGTGTCGAATTTATTCCGGGCAAACTCTTCCTCCCTCCTCCAGAAAAAGCCACCGACCCCAGAGCAGCCCCAGCCTTGTTCCTAGCCCACCCATCACCAACTGCACAGCTCCACCTCAGCACCTCTTGTTGGGCGCCCTGAAGGAGCATCAGAGCCCTGCTGGTGGAACCAGCTCTCCTGAAATAACTCACCCCAACGGGCAGCACGGGACTCGTGCCACATGGAGTGACAGGAGCCACATTTGCAGGCCGATCTCCAGCTCAAAGTTGGTTTTATTTGCAGCTGGGACAGCTGAGTCCCTCAGTACAAACTGCACACGATAGAAATGCCTACAAGTGAGGCTGCTGCACAGAATAAAAGCAGAGTTTTCTCTGATCTTCTCCTTCCCCTCAGCCCATCAGGCCTGGGAGCTGTTGTAACAACCTCCTCTTGTCCTCATCACAGCATCACAGAATGGTTTGGGTTGGAAGGGACCTTAGAGCCTGTGGGAATTCTCTCGTCTCCTCACACAGGGGCACCATTTGTGGAGATTTTTCCTGGTTTCCTCACACAGGGGCACCACATGTAGGAGTCTTTGCTACCTGCATGGGGAAACCCTTCCAGGGTTGAACAGTCTGTGCAGGGTCAGGAACCTGGAATGAGACAAACAGGACTCGCTGCCTTTGCTCTGCAGGTGTTTATTATTTCTTTATCTCAGTTCAGAGCCTGAGATGACAACAGGCCCTGCACACTTCAGTGCCAGTGCCAGAAAGACACAAAATGGACGATTCCAAGGGTTCTTATACAGATCCCTTATCCAATTAAGTTTTACAATGTACCTAACACATAGTGTGTTTTTATTTTTCTACCAATTCCTAATTATTCTTCAGTCATGTAACATCTGCATTGGGACTTTGTCTGACCAATCACTGTGTGCTACCAACACTGCAGAAAATGGAGTAGAGAAAGAAGAAGGAAGAAACTGAGTCAACACCCAAAATCCTCCATCTTGTATTTCCTCTACCTTCCATACTAAAACCCAAAATCTACCTTTTCACCCTGTGATAATCTACAATATCATCTACTACATACATAAACAAAAACTCAATTTCTCACAAAGTCCTGGAAGCTTTTTCCATGGCCAAAAACTAAAAGCTGTGCTCTCCTGAGGGCTAAAACCCCTCAGGACAGGCACAGGAGACATTCCTGTGTCCTGGATTCCCACAAGAGCCCTTCTTGTTCCACCCCCTGCCATGGACTGGGACACCTCCCACTGTCCCAACTGCTCCCAGCCCCATCCATCCTGGCCTTGGGCACTGCCAGGGATCCAGGGGCAGCCACAGCTGCTCTGGGCACCCTGTGCCAAGGAAGAATTTTTTCCTGATATCTGGTATTAGGAGCAGGTTTGCTTCTTGTCCAAGTTTCATCATCTTCACTGAGACACAGCGACTTAAAAAGCAGTGGGAGGTGTTTTGAACCCAGACCTCTGCAAAGGGCAGAATCAGGATTGTTTGGGGGGTTTTTTAATGTTTGAGAAGGACCCATTAATTCCATCGATGCTCATTATTCCTTAAAGCTAGGAGGTAAAACCTTAAATGCCTCAATCTTAGTACCAGGCCTTTGAAATGCCCAGCACAAAAGAGAGTCAAGTACCCTGCTCCCAGACTCAGAGCTCTTCTACGAGACCAAAACCTGCATTGAAATGAAAAAAACAGATGTGCACTGCCACAGAAAAATTGAATAACACAAGCTGTAACATTATCACTGCTTATATGTAACTTTGGCTTAAAATCATTAACCTTTTTATAGCTTGCTTTGTGGCTGAGCACTTTCTATTCCACATAATGTTCTCCTGAATACAAAAGCACTCCTGGGTGAATTTAGCCTAATGAGAGAAGCCTGTGATGACACTTAACATCATCCATTTATCTTTGGAAAAGAAACAGCATAATGACATTCCTAATACTCAGAAATTTGCCTCAGCATTGTTTTCTGCAGCGAGCTCTATCCCAGCCCAGCTCCATTAGCTTCGACTTTGGTGTTTTAGGCAGAGCTTTGCTGCTCTTTGGGACTGGTTTGACGTTCCCTGCTCTCCTGGGACAGGAATTAGCTCAGGCTTGAGGTCAGCTGGGTTCACAAACCAGCAAGGGATTCAAAGGGTAAAGGTTCCACATCAATTCTCCCAGTCCATGCCCACAGAGGCTGCCCTGCAGTGACCAGCAGGGACTGATTTGTGCCAGGAGCTGCCACGGGCCAGGTGTGTCCCTGCCTCACTCACTGCTGTGTCAGGGACACACCTGCCTGCTCCACACCTGTAAATATCTATTTCTGTCACCACCACCCCTTTTCTGAGCTCGACAGAGTGCAATCAGCCAGACAAAGCTCCTAAAACAAAAACCCACTGAGGATGCACAATTACATTTGGCACCTACTGCGGCCAATGATTTTAACCCTCCCATTATTTTTACACGTGTATTACTTAGGTGAAGAGCACACCTTCTGTTTCTTCTCCTGGTTCTACCACCCAGACTGGAATTTGTACAGAGCTATCTAAACTGAGCTGTTAGTAAAATGGCATTTTTTTCTTGTCAGTATACAGGAAAAAAATCTTGCTCTTAGGAATAGCAAATTTGTATTTCTCTGTTGAGAAAAAACATGATCAAGAGAGCAAATGACATCAAACTGAATATCTAACCTTCCTATACAGAGAGATGCAGTGACTTTAAAGGAAGCACAGAGCCATTCTACCAAACAAACATCTTGACTTGAAAAATTAGAATAATTACTAATGCTCTCTTACCTTGCTGATGAAGTCTCAAGTAAGCTTCAGACCTAAATTGTCCTGTAAATGCAGCACAGCTTGAGCTCACCAAAGAGCCTCAGGAAAACACTTGGAGAGAAGTGCTTGAACTTAGTTTCATTACATAGCACTGAAGATAATTTGGGTTGATTGGTTTCTAAATGAAACCAAATGAGTGATAGAATGCATTTAAGGTGTCACCAGCTCGTGAAGTTAAAGGTAAAGACCCTGAAAATCAGTGAGCCTGATTCCTAAAAGTGAGGAGGAACAAACTAAGAAGAAGAGCAGGAAGGAAAATTCCAACTATCTTGCTGCTGGAATCCCTAAGTGATGCAATAAGTAACCAAAAGAAGTTACAGGTACTTTTAAAAGGTAGCAAATAAAATAAATAATGTATTCTTCACAAATTCAATTCTGTGCTGTATGGAGTTGGGGGAACATTTCTAGAAACAGCAAATACACCAGAGCTTAGAAACTACTTGAACTACATGAAGGAAATACTGAAGAAATGTTCATCCACAAAACAGAGGCTGCAGGCAAAGCCTTAATTCTGTCACTGCCAATCTTTTGACCTGGGAATCCATAGAATTTCTGTAAAACAGATTTTCACTACTGGAGGTGAACGTGCCTCGGGAGCCATAGACCTTTTTTTTGGGAATTGTTGGGGCAGGCATTAATGCTACCCCAGACTTTGGTCTCCCCCTCCTAACTGCACAGCATTCCAGTTCTTCATCTCCTCATTCCTCCTGCTCTTCCTCCATGTGCCCTGGTCCCCTCAGCTGGCTTTGCTCTCCCTTCCCTGGGGACACCAGAGGAGCACCCAGAGCACTGCGGGTGCTCCTGACGGTGAGGTGGGGTCATCTGGGGAAATCCCAGGGCCTCAGCCCTCGTCCTGGCCTCAGTGCAGGAAAAGCCTCCTGGAGGGTGTGACAGAGGTGCCCGGTGTGGTGGAGCCCAGCAGGAGTGGGGAGGAACAGAGATGCACCTCCCACCTCACCAGGTACCTGCCCACATCCTGCCTGGCCAAAGGGACTCTTTAGCCTGGTTTTATCATTAAGGAAATGTCTTCCAAGGCAAAACACAATCAAAAAATCAAAATCAAACACCCAGCGAGGCAAAAGTCTGGAAAACACCCCTGCAAGCCAAAACCCAGGTCTCATGGGAAGCGTTGAGTGTCCTCAGTCCTCAGCAAACGCAGCCACTGCTGCACGAGCCTCTGACAGCCAGGGTGCCCGGGGACTCCTTGGCATCAGTGCCCTGTCTGGCTGCACCCTGCCAGCCTTTCCCTTGGCTTGTTCCCAGCTTACAGCAGACACCACGTTCAGCTAATTTAGCTTGGGCTTATCCCCCCAGGTCTACAGCACAACTCTAAACTTGCAGAAACTTATACCAGAGACCGAGTTCACTTTTAAAAGCCTCTTTCCCTCTGGCAGCAGAAACTCTGAGTGTTTCTTAAATCAGAAGCATCTCAGCTTGATGGGGACTTCAATTCTCTTGCACAGAGTTTCTGAAGCCTGCAGATAAGAGATGGAAGATATTCTGCCAGAGCCAAACAGCCTCAAACTATACACAGACAGAAAAATTTTTTCATCAGCCTACCTGGATTGCCTGGCTGGATTAAGGATGAGGAAACCCCTTTACCTCGCAGGGTAAAACTTATTAAATTTGGGCATTTTTTGATGGTTGGAACACAACTCATCCCCGTGTGAACAGCTGGAAGCATTAATGTGAACTAATATAAAAGTAGCCAAATACATTACAGTGATTGTCACTCAGCAGTAGCTGAGCTATATGAATAAAAAGCACATTAAATCTGTTCCAAATAATTGGCACAATGTGTTTATATAGGACTAGGGCTGCATATTAAAACACACCTGATGTGCTCTTCATAAGCAATGAGTATTTACTACATCTGTGATAGCAGTGTAGATTCAGATCTCATTTTTTAAAATGATTAATTGGTATTTAATTAGCATGTATTACCATACTAGTTATACACAGCCTAGTTGGGAATGCAAATATAATTCTAATAATTACATAACTAGTTATGCTTTCAAGAGCCTGCTACATAATGCAGTGCAGACAGCTTCTCTTGGAAAACAGCACATAACAGACAGAGTAACATTTTAAAAATGCCTAAATCCTCTTCTCAAACTGGACTTTGATCTAAATCTAGAATTCTGAAGTTTTCTCGTGTTCCAGTGCAGAATTTATGTGCTGCTGCCATTCTGCAGCCCTGCTACATGAAGCAACTTGGACAGACCTTTGGCATCTTCCTAGGAGTGATGGAATTGCCTCTCTGAGCACTTTCACAGAGATTGGAAGAGATTTTTTTTCCTTCACCATGAAATGCCTCTGTCACACTACTTGCTTCTTTCAAATGCAGAATTGATGTGTGAGATTCTGGAGATGTGCTTGGATCTCAGCAGAGCAACAGAGCCGTGACACCTCAAGGACTGAGCAGAGGTGACACCTTCAGCTCAAGTGCCACCACAACTGCCAGACACGAGTAAACATCTCTGGGAGACAAATATTCCTGCAGTCTCCTTCCCTGCAGTGGCGAGTTAATTCAAAGTGTCGGTGCAGAGAACAGCCCAGAGCCACTGGTAACAGGAGGACCGGGAGGATCAAGTGGTAACAATCAGTGGCTTTACCAATATCTAAGAAAAGTCCTGGAAGCCCATCCTGAATCCCAGCAGGTCCCTCTCTCTCACCTTTTTTCAACTCCATGCTCCCAATGGGCAGATCTTTCTGAGCAGGTTAGGAAGGGGTGGGGGGATGATGGAGAGCTCTTCAGAAAATGAAAAAACAACATATTTCTGCTATTTCTCCCACTTGGGGAAGATGCTTCAGCCTACAGCTCACCAGCCTGAACCCCGGAAGAGAAAAGCTGATTATACCCCCCAGCAGAGAAGCTCACTTTTACCTGTTTCCCATCCACACTCCTTGGGGTACAATGCAGGGCCTTTCCTCAGCAGCCAAATCTCCCCTGAGGCTGACAGGTACAACCTCTAGCTGGCAGCTGTGTCCCCACACATCCACCCTCTGCTCTGAGGAAGGCACAGGGATCCCAGCCCCTTTTCTGCACTTCAGCAGAAAAATCCACTCCTAATTGGTGGCTGTGATGAAAACCTGTCAGGTCCAATTCCTTACTCCAACACCACCTCTCATCTTTTCTTTCCAAGGTCCCACGGCTCACACGCTCCTGGCCTTGTTTTCACAAACTTAGAGATATTTCTATTTCCAGCTGTAGCTCTGAGTACAGGAACTCTCCTGCAACACCTGACAGGACTAGGCAACAGTCCTGCTTCCAAACCTAGGTGTATCTCTTAAAAATATGAATGTGCTCACTGTGCCTCTGCCCAGAAGCTGCAAACACAGATTTCTACACCTCAGGTCAAAGATGCTCAACCTGCTCTCACCTCCTCACTGCAGGGTGAGCGTTTGCAGCTCACTGACAGGAGGAGGGTGCAGGAGCCACTGGCCTCAGCTCCACCCAGAGCACCCTGCAGTTAATGGGGGCAAAAAACTGCATTTGTCAGCCTGACAAAAACACCCCTGAGATGTGGCATTTTCTCGTTTTCGGTGACTCCCCACGCAGAGCTTCCTCTCTCCAAGCCCTGCACGCCGATCCCTCTGCTCCCCACCAGCAGGGACAAAAAGCCCGCAGCTATTCAGCTGCACTGAGCAGACTCCCCTCCCCGGGCTCTGCCTGTCACAGTGATGTTTATCTTTCATTTCTCCCCTTGAGTCCAGTGCAGGAAAATCCAGTGAAGATAAATCCCCTCTTTTAATAATACTGAGCTTTGACAGAAGCAGTTTTTAGTCGAAGATTTGCTGATCGCTCACGGCGAATAATAAAGCCCTTGGTTTATAAAGAAGTGTGCTTGTATCATCCGGCCTGTTGTTGTCATGCCTTGCTCTTGATCTTGCAGAGGTGACTGAAGTGGCTGGTGCCAGTTACTGCTCCAAAGAACCATTTGATTGTGTCTGTCCAGCACAGCTGCAAATCCCCGTGTCACCATGGCCAGAGTGGCACTGACAGCCATCACTGACTCAGGGCTGAGCAGCACAGGCAGCAGCAGATTTGCTGATGGGAGGATGACAAAAGCTTGAACAGCTCTTTAAAGAACCCACACTGGCACCGTACCCCTCATCCAAATGGGGAAAAGGGGGATTCACATCTTTTGGCAAGCTGTGTTCAGTGCTCAGAGGACTCTGCAAATCCCAACTCACCCTTAGAGATGTGTTCCTTACAGCAAACGCACCTCTGGGGAAGGGTGCATCAACCACGTGTCTCTCCTGGACCTGTCCCAACAACCGCAGTGCCCAGGATTATCAACCCCCTCTTCCCAAGCCCAGGTGTATTTTCGATTTAAATGAAGCATGAACATTGCATGCTTTGGGAGGAAATACTCAGGACTGAGTGCAGACAGTTAAAGTAAAGGCACAAATTCCCATCAGGAAGCAGGGAATAGTGCGATGGCTGTGAAGCTTTGTGCAGCCAGGAACATGCCCACTGCAATGTGAGCTGATCATATGGCACAGCAGATTCTGGTGTTCTCTTTGTCGTATGGCATGCACTTCAGAGCTTTTGTGCTGACTGCCAGGAGGCAAGAAAAACATACAATTAGTGGGGGAGGATCAAATATTCCATTTTCTAGGCAAACTGTAGGGGCCTAAGCTCTGGGCTGTCTTCAGTAATAAAAGTATTTGTGTTTTTACATATATATGCTGATCTAGTCCGAGCTTATTAGCAAAGAATTGCAAATGTACCTGGCTCTCTGCAGCCTGCAGGGAAAAGCTGTGCTCCTAATGCTTAGTTCTTAAGGCTTTGAGTTTATGAACATTGATTTTTGGATTGTCTACAAGTAGCCATGAACTAAAAAAAATTAGTCCAAAACTCCCTCCAATAGACAAACAAATCCCTGTGTTTCCTTTATCGCTGTTCCTCTCCAGTGTTTCTATTTATCTCCGTCATTCATGGTGAGGATATGACACAGTGACATGCAGGAGGGAGTCTCTGGGCACAGCTGGTGACACAGAGCCATGGCACTGAGTGGCTTCTCCAGACAAAGAAAAACCAGCAAACCCAGGTCCCAGCAAACCCAGAGAGCCCAGCCAGCAGCTCACGGGGCTCCAGCAGCACAGCCCTGCAGAGCCCTGGCTGAGAAAAGGACTGGGACAAATTCTGGAGGTAATTTCAGGGCTGGAAGTAGAGCACATGGAGCAAACCCTCTGCCCCATTTTAAGGTTTTTATAACCAAGTTTCATACAGATCTGGAGAGGCAAAGTCTGATCCAAAGCAAACATCANACACAGAGCCATGGCACTGAGTGGCTTCTCCAGACAAAGAAAAACCAGCAAACCCAGGTCCCAGCAAACCCAGAGAGCCCAGCCAGCAGCTCACGGGGCTCCAGCAGCACAGCCCTGCAGAGCCCTGGCTGAGAAAAGGACTGGGACAAATTCTGGAGGTAATTTCAGGGCTGGAAGTAGAGCACATGGAGCAAACCCTCTGCCCCATTTCAAGGCTTTTATAACCAAGTTTCATACAGATCTGGAGAGGCAAAGTCTGATCCAAAGCAATGGGAAAACATCAGGAGGACTTCACCACTCTCACTAAAGCTGACATAGGTACCCATACAGCTTCACTGCCTGAAATCCCCCTTCAGCAGCAACATCTGACACTGATACACTCTGACACCGGCCCTCACATAATTAAGCCAGAGGAGCATTAGAATGAAAATATAACAAATGGTTCTCAGCTTCCCTGAAGGCACCAGACTGTGGAGACAAGAGTCAGCTTACAGCTAAAACTGGGAGCAGTGAGATCCCTGCCCAGTGCTGCTGGGCTGCAGCACCATGTCCTTTTCTGCATAGCACACACACCAAGTGCCTCTCTGAGGGCTTCAGCAGGAAGAAATTTATCAGAGAAGGTAGATATGAGGAGAGAAGTGACCAGGCAGAGGCTCTGAGGCACACACAGAGCTACCACCCTGTCTTGGTTTTGAAAGACAGGTGCCTGCCAAGGAAGGCAGGAGCTTCTCTTGGAATAGAAAAATGAAAACCCCCTCCCTCCAAATTATTTAAAGGGGCTCTCAGGCAAAGATATGAGGATAAGAATAACAGTTCTTTAATATGTATAAACAAAATAAAGT
>VXBU01019431.1:730899-747546 GCA_013400315.1 Bombycilla garrulus | reverse complement strand
GGACAACGGGACGGCGGCGGCGGCGGCGGCGGGCGGCGGGGGCGCCCCCGGGAGCGGCCCCCTGCTCATCCCCTCGGCCTTCGGGACGGTGCTGTCGGTGATGTACGTGGCCGGGGTGGCCGGCAATGTCTACACGCTGGTGGTGATGTGCCACTCGGCGCGCTGCGCCGCCCCCATGTACAGCTCCATCGTCAGCCTGGCCCTGGCCGACCTGCTCTACCTCTCCACCATCCCCTTCATCGTCTGCACCTACCTGGCTCAGGACTGGTACTTCGGGGACCTGGGGTGCCGCATCCTGCTCAGCCTGGACCTGCTCACCATGCACGCCAGCATCTTCACCCTCACGCTCATGTGCACCGAGCGCTACCTGGCCGTCACCCGGCCCCTGGACACCCTGAAGCGGTCGCGGGGCTACCGGAAGGTCACGGCGGGGGCCGTGTGGTCGGTGTCGCTGCTGCTCACGCTGCCCATGATGCTGATGGTCACGCTGACCGAGGGGGGCAAGGCGGAGGGCAAGGTGAAGAGGATGTGCGCGCCCACCTGGAGCGTGGATGCCTACCGGACCTACCTGACCGTGCTCTTCAGCACCAGCATCATGGCCCCGGGCATCATCATCGGCTTCCTCTACACGCGCCTGGCCAGGACCTACCTGGAGTCCCAGAGGAACCCCCCCCACAAGGAGAAGAGCAAGAGGTCCCCCCGGCAGAAGGTCCTCATCATGATTTTCAGCATCGTGCTGGTCTTCTGGGCCTGCTTCCTGCCCTTTTGGATCTGGCAGCTGGTGCGCCTCTACAGCAGCTCCCTGCAGCTCACCACCCAAACCCAAAAGTGCATTAACTACCTGGTGACCTGCCTGACCTACAGCAACAGCTGCATCAACCCCTTCCTCTACACCCTGCTCACCAAAAACTACCGCGAGTACCTGCGCAACCGGCACCGCAACTTCTACAGGTTCACGTCGTCCTTCCGCAAGAGGGGCTCCAACCTGCAGTGCTCCTGGGGCCGCTCCATGTCCTCCAGCAACCAGTACGACTACAGCTCGGAGGCGCTGGGCATGGCCACGCTGAAGGACAAGTGAGGAAGAGGAGGCGCTCCCAGCACACAGGACCAGCAGAGCGTCCGGCCAAGGTAGGGCTTTGGGACCCCCTAGCCCTGAAGGGTTCTAAAAACTCATTTCTGGTGCTCTCTCTAGCGAGGGGCAAGAAGTCGTGTCAATCCAAATGCTGCAAGTCTGAATTTCCGCCCGGCTGAGGGCTGTTGGGGGGGTCCTGCCGGGAGCCAGCAGCCGTTCGGGACAAATCCTGCCGGGTTTGGGGTGCAGAAGATGAGGCGGATGTTCTGTTCAGTTCTGCCACAAACTGATTTCATGCTTGGCTGAGTTTTCAGCTCCAGCTCCGCACACCGTTCCTCTCGTGTGGTTTCTCAGTGCTGTCTTGGGGCTACAGCTGGGTCAGAGCTGCAGAAATCTGAAATTGGCCCGGTATCACTTAACTGAGCTGCCAGCCCCGGAGTTGCCCTGTGTGTTACCGTTGTCTGTTTCTGCAGCGTGTAAAGAGACTTTTAAGCCCCTTTTCCTATTTCCTGTTACATTACGGTGCACTACTGTTCTGTCAAGCTTAAAGTCTCTATTTTAAAATTCATTGCAGCAGCACTTTGAACTCCAAGCGCTCTAAAACCACCAGGTAAGCTGTCAGAAACCACAGGAGTACCTAAAAAAAAAAAAAAACCTTGTAATATTTTTAGGTTTCTGCCTAAGGTGGTTTGAATTTGCCACTGATTTTTTTTCTTGAAAAAGTTGGTCCTTTTCTTAAAAGTCAACAGAGCTTGACAAACCCGAAAATTTATCTTGGAAGAAATAGAAAATTTATTTATAATCCTATCATTCAAAGACCTGAGGCTCTAAGAAAAATGACTGAATCCTATATCATGAAACTCATTATAAAAGTGAAAAATTTTTTTTCATGACATTTGATCAAAACCATTTTGCCTCAATGTATTCTGTTCATTTTCTCGCTGCTTGGCATCTCACAGTAAACCTTCGCTACAGATCCTGGAGATGCCTGTAAGCACTTAAACAATTGTAAAGTGTCAGTTTATAAATAAAGGCTTATTAAAAATGGACCCTCCTCAGGTTTCCCCTCGCCTGGTCTCTTCACCCAGCTCAGGGGGGTGTATTTATCAGGGCACACGCTGCAGTTTCCAGCTGTGGGGATGAAGTTGGGGTCAATATTCTTCGTTCTTGTTCTGGGACAGCCTCTGGGGGTAAGAAAAGCACGGTAGGATTTGCACAAACTCTTGTCAGCAGCTGGTGATGCCCAGGGAGTCCAGAAGCAGCAGCACTGTCAGGAACTGTCATTTCCACTTCTTTGTTTCTTATTCCAACCCCCATCTGCCTGAGCAGAGTCCAGCCCTGCAGTGCTGCATTCCCGTGTCCTTGTGTGATCCTCTCGTGTCCCACACCAAACTTTAGGGTGTGCTTGTGCTACAGCACAGACACAAAGTGCCAGCACCACAGACAGGGGTGACAGAGAGCAGAGAGCAGGCACAGACACGCTGGATTTTGTGCACTCAGCTAACAGAAAAACTCACCAGCGGGATGAAGGAGTCTGTGCTGGAGTCAGCACTCTCTCTTGGGATGCTTTCTGGAGAGCAGGGGAATGAATAACTCACCTTGTCCATATTACTTTTAACCACAGGACTGTCTTTGAAACCCCAGTGATCACTTTGTCATATTCCAGTGTTGCACAGACTCCCTATCATAGATAGTCCTAATATTGTTCATTCCTTCTGAATGTGGGACTAACACACAATTCATGTTGGGAATTGGCAGGGAGAGCAGGATTCAGCAGACTTTCAGAACAACTTTTCAGAAATTAATAGATTTTTAAATTATTCATTCTAAACTCATTGTTACTTTTCCTTTGGTTCCCATTTCTGAGGCTGGAAGTCATTTCCATGTAAGAATTCAAAAGATAAGACTGACTTCAGAAGGTGTTTTGGGAAGGCTGGAGTATGAATGTCATGTGCAAAGTGTGTCTGGACAGAAGTCCTGGCAGAGCCAGGCATGGCTGCATCTCATGAGCTGGACAGGGATCAAAAAGAGTTAAAGAGTTTTAAGGACTTTGCTTTGTACTTAAAAAAAAATATATTAAAAACTGGACAGCCTAAACCCACAGTTATTAATAAAAGAGGGAAGCTGAAAAGGAGTTCAGCATAGAAAAAAAAGGGGTGAAAATGCAGAGCAGATGGGCTCTTGATTTGTAAGCTAATGTGGGGAACAGCAAACAGAAGGGCTCCTTTGGGATACACTCCCACTCTCAGTCTCCTGAAGAGATTCTGTCACTCTGCTCAGTGTCACCTGCAGTGTGTAGTGCCTGTGCTTTCTGTGCCACATGGTGGGAGCATTAAACATCAAAGGGTTGGTGGAGGGACATCCAGATGAAAGGCAAAAGACTGGATATTTCAAAATCAGTGTGCCCAGCCCGTCAGGGCCCTCTACTCCACTGTGGTGAGCCCAGCCTGCAGTGCTGCTTCCAAATGCGGGGTCTCCAACATCAGAGGGACCTGGAGCTGCTGGAGAGAGTCCAGAGGAGGCACAGAGATGCTCCAGGGCCGGAGCCCCTCTGCTCTGGAGCCAGGCTGGGAGAGCTGGGGGTGCTCACCTGGAGAGGAAAAGGCTCCAGGGAAAGCTCAGAGCCCCTTGCAGGGCCTGAAGGGGCTCCAGGAGAGCTGGAGAGGGACTGGGAACAAGGGATGGAGGGACAGGAAAAGGGGAAATGGCTTCCCAGTGCCAGAGGGCAGGGCTGGATGGGGTTTTGGGATTAAATTCTTCCCTCTGAGGGCGGGAAGGCCCTGGCACAGGTTGGCCAGAGAAGCTGCAGCTGCCCCAGCCCTGGACGTGTTCCAGGCCAGGCTGGACACTGGGGCTTGGAGCAACCTGGGCTGCTGGAAGGTGTCCCTGCCCTTGGCAGGGGGTGGAACTGGAAGATCTTCAAGGCCCCTTCCAAGCCAAACTGTTCTGTGACTCTGTTCCTTTTGTCACTGCTCAGCTTTTCCAGCCAGGCCGAGCTTCATCCCAGCCCCATCCCAGCACTTTTCCCCTCTCCCCCAGGCTCTGATCCCACCCACGGTCACTCCAGGCAGAGCTCTGTGGGGTGGGTGGTGTCCCACAGCAGGTCCCTGTGTCACAGGCAAAGCTGCTGCTGCTGTGTGTGATCAGTGGCAGCTCTTCCCAGCTCAGGGAGTGCTGCAGGGCTGCTCAGACACCACTGCCAGGGGTCAGAGCTCCTGTAAAAGATGCATTACATAAACAACATCCCATATCCTGCTGGAGCAGATGTTGTAGCTGAGTTCCTGTTGTCTGTAGCTGGGCAAGCCTTGGCTCCTCTTGGGGGGCTCCAGGTTTGGGAATGAGGGGACTGCCCTCATGGGTGTTCCTTTATCAACAAACCCAAATTAATCTGGTAGCTCTCCTGGGAAGGGCATTGCTGCTGCCTGTCTAGAGCACAGAGCCCTGTCTGGGGCTCACACAACCTTTAGGTCACCTGTGAGGGGTGGCTTTACCTGCTGCTCCCGCAGAGGATTTTGGGGAGGGTGTTGGTTTGGGGCTGGGATCTCAACATTCCCAAGCACATTTCCCTGTGTGCAGGCTGTGCACACCTGCTCTAAGGCAGCTCAGGCTATTTCCTGCATGAAGGAGAGTTATTACCTGGCCTCAGCACTGAAAAGGAAGAGTTGGGATTCCCAAAGCCATGAGATTAAAAATGTCTTATGCCCGCAGCCACAGAGGTTACAGAAATGTGTGAAAATTGAGAAAACAGAATCTGGATGATGGGACTTTGCAAATTCTATGATTGGTGTCACTTCGGGTAAATCTGAAGCACCTCAGGCCAGGGCTGAGTAAAACAAGAAAATCAGTGGGGCTGTAAATGAAAAACAACGTGTGGGGAGTTCCTTCAAAAATTGTTTTACTTTGGCTATTTTGCATTCTAGGAAATAAAGTTCTGTGTACCCTGGGGTCGCTTGTGATACCTAAATCATTGTAATCCTGTGGTTCTTTGGGTGTTTTTTATTATGAATGAAAATGTTGCTGCAGGTTCAGTGACACAGTTACTTCTTCAGAAACATGGGAAATAGGAAATTTAGGAAAGGCAGCAGGCTTTTTCTTGTTGGGCCAGAGGCTGTCACTGCAAAACTCCATACATGCTTTAGAAGAATGAAAATAATTTAATCACTAGAGATATTTTTTCCAATGCCCTTAGGACTTAGGGGTTTATAACAAAAAAACCCAACCCAGACTGGGAAAGAAAAGCAGTTTCATCCTCAGTGCTCTGTCCTTCCTTTATGGTGGGATCTCCTTCTCAGGTGGGAGCTGCTGCAGCAATGGCATTTTTTCCATTTTACCTGAAAAGACAAAGACCACTCCTTTGTGGGGCAAATGAGAATGGTTGTTTTCATCAGACACCGGAGAAACCATCTGAACCTTACAGAACTTCTGCAGCCTTTACCTTCAGTCATTTTATTTAATCATCTTTCTCTCCACTTTCAAAAAACAAATTTGCACTAAAAGCTCAAAAGCCCCACATTCCAGTTCCCTCATGAATGCAAGCAAATCATTAACGTTTCACCTCCTATTTCAGCAGTTAGGTTTGGTGCTTGGTGTGTGACTGAACACCAGGGAAGCCACCAAAAGAGAGGGAAATCTATAAGAATTTTGCACTTTTTGCAAGTGAGATTAACTGTGGGGAACGGGCAGGATGACAGAGTTCATAATCTTTTATAATCTAATATGATCTATTCACAATCTATGCAGAATCTATTCATAATCACCAGGATGATGAGAGAAGAAAGCACATAAAGCTCATATCAGAGCCCAGCCCTCAAGCCCTGGGCACAGAAAATGTAGAGAAATCCTCAGAGCAGCCTCAGAGAGTCAGGAAGCTCTGCCAGAAGTTTGTCTGGTTTGAGGACACTCAGCTTTTCCGTGGCATTTTGGAGTCCCTCTGGTGGCAGCATCAAATCCCGAGGTCTCAGGAGGAAAATTTGCTTTTTATTTCTAGGCTTTAAACCAGAGAGGTTGCCCCAAATCACAGCCCAGCGTAACTACATAAGAGCATTTTATCCCTTTAAATAGAACATTATTCTGGCATCTGGAGGGAAAGAGAAGAGGAAAACTTCTAAGAGTTAACTTCCCCTATGCTAAACCAAACTTCATTGCTGTTATTTTGCACAGCACCCTCCCAGCCAGCACCCACAGAAACACCCAGAGCTGGTGACTAACTCCAGTTTAGCCCAGCTGGGGTTTTTCTGCCTGATAATATTGGGGTTTGCCGTTGGTTTCTAGTTTTTCTGGGGACTAGAGAGACACTGAGTTAATTACTGTGGTTTATGAGAAATAAATCGCTTTGCCTTCAAAACAGTAGCCACAGCTTCGCAGGGTGTAAGTACCCTGTAAAGTTCTTGTTATTACCATTATACAAGTTTTTTGCCCTTGTTTGGGAATGTATCTAAAGCACAGCAGGGAGAGAGGATGTGTCAGTTGGTGGCAAAGTGTTGGGAGGGGTTGGATGGCTCAGGCTGAGCTTTGTGGAGGCAGATGGAGGAACTCCTCGCAGCCAAACCTCTGGGATGCAACAAACTTCTGTCAGACACCCAACACTGAAAAAAATTCATATATTAATATTATACTAAATATAGGCAGATTAAAATCTTAAATGGGACTTATATCAAAATGGGGGTTTTTAATCATAAATATTTCTGCTCAGGAATGCAGCTTTCTGCCCACACTGAGTTTCTGGTGTGGCATATATCAGCTTTGGGGGAGACTGATTTCAGTTTAAGAAATGTGAATAGCCAAAACTGAACTTTTTGATCTGTGGTCACAGCTGGAGCCCTCTTGTCCCCAAAGAAAATGCTCCTGAATGGAATTTACCAAAGCAAAACTGCTGCATCATTTTACTTTGGTCGCCCACCCCAAGAAAGGGAGAATTAAAAGAGTAAAGGGTGAAATTAATCCTGTAAAAGTCTTCTGGCATTTGGGCTCTGCTTTTCTGGTTCTCTCCATTTATAATATCAATTTTAATTTAAATGAAACATTTTGGTGAGCACTAGAAATGCTTCTACAGTCAGAGCTGGGGTGAAGAGTAAAGGATCATTCATTAAAGCATTTATTTTAAAAAGCTGAATTTCAATAGGGTGGAAGATCCCACCCAGACCCTCCATCGAGATATCTGGAAGGAAAGTAGTAAATAAGTTTGTGCACAATCAAACCACAGCAGTATCAGCCATGCTTGGCAGAGGGAACAGCTCTAAAACCAAAGCCATGCTAGTGCTGGAGACGTAAAATCTGCCGAGTTTGTTCCAGCTTGTTTTGGCCAATCTCTCTCTGAGATGCTGTTAGTCTTTCCTTGTGCATTCCTGCTAGGATCTTGAATTCAGCTCCTGAATTCTTAACTAGCACCAAACATGATTCCATCCAAACAAAGCAAGGGAGATTCCTGAAGCTAAATGTGGTGTGTCCATAAGCACAGTTCATCTGTGTGCTGCTGCAAGCCAGGGACGTCCATCAAACCCACAGCCTTCTACCTCTGTTATTCTTTTAAATATCAGCTTGACATTTGAGAAGCACAAGGCTGCCTCGGCACTACAGAGCAATTATTCTTGGGTACATTGAGCCTATCTTTCAAAAATCTGCAAGAATGGAGCAGGTAAATGAACTCTAAAGTAGTAATGCTAAAAGGGGAGAGACAGCAGCGCCGCTGCCACGTGCAGAGAGGACACCTAAAGCTGCTGGGAGGTGCGGGTCCCTCCAGACGAGCTGGGTGTGGCAGGAGGCAGCAGCGGCTCCTGTGCCAGGCTCGCTCAGCCTCCTCCCTTTGGGGAGCACGGGCTGGCAGCTGCACTGCTCACAATCCCGGTCACCCACAGGTTTGAATAGAGTTTCTCCTTTTTCTTTGGGGTTTTTCTTTTATTTAACACAGTAGAATGCAATCTATTACAGAAATTGCGTTATTGTGAAATCAGCTGGAGCCCCACATTTTGAGAGTAGCTTCCTGCCCCAGGGCAGTGTCCAGGTTAAGGGTTGGTGACAGAAACACTCGAGGAGTCTGCAGCTCCTGCCTGCCCCGTGCCCTGCAGCCTGTTGGAACCCAGGGGGTTCCTATGATGCCTTTGGCCAANTGTTCTTCTTCATCACCTCCATCTTCTTGGTGCTGCTGGCACTTTTGGATTGGTTTGACACAGATCTGGACAGTGTGATGTGAGGGGCACAGATTGGTACTTAATTGTAAACATTTAATACGTAGTTTTTAGTATAAAAGATCAGAGCTCACCCAGGGCGGGCACAGTGTGTCTCTGGACGCGTTCTGTGCCAACCCTGGCAGGGCAGAGAAATCTACTTTTGATAAGGAACTGATAAACTGCCTTGAGAACACCAACAAACCACTGCAGACTCCTTCAACAGCACGGGCCAGAAACCTGGACTTTCCTACATATTGCGGGGTCTCCTGGGGTTAAGGAGATCCCCGCAGCAGCCAAGTGCATTTATTTACCTTTCCTTCAGCTCATCTGCTGCTGGGGACTCAGAGGCTTCTACCCCAAAAGCCCTCGTGGTGTTGGTCACTCAGACAGGCTTAGAACAATGAAAGCCAGGAGAGATTTACCAGGGTTTGGTGCTGGAGCCGAGCACAGGGATTCACTGAAACAGGGCAGCTCAGAGGTCCTGGATCCTAGAAAATGACCTCAGGGGGGTCACTCGGTCTTGTGCTGCTAGAAAATAGCAATGCTGTTTCCAGTGTCTGTGCAGGCATTTGAAGGTGTCACGGTTGTGTGTGACAGGTTTTGGGGTCGCTGGATGAGAGATGCTGTGTATGAAGGGGAAAAGGTCTCCTCGTAGGGTAACTGAGGGTTCAGGGTAGCTGTTCATGGGCACACAGAGGAAATGTGTGCGCACCAAAACCTCTCTGCTTTTGATTTGTGGCAGCTGGGCAGTGAAGCTGCTCCTTCACCCCAGGCAGCTGTGCCTGGCTGGGATCACAACTGAAATGAGTCTCCTGAGAAAAACACCATCATTTCATCAGAATCAGAAATCAGAATCATTTCATCAGCGCCTCAGAACCCTCTTTAAAGCCCTTCCTCAGTGACAGACAATAGAGGAGATGGGTAGGGAAGCAGAATCCCTTCTTTACCTCCTGGGAGCCTCGTCCCCACCTCATGGGCTGGGAGCACTGGGATCAGCGGGGTAAGGACAGAGCCTGTGCCTCAGCCTGCTGGAAGAGCACATTCCCAGAGGAGGCTGGACAGAAAGAATTATCCCAACACTCATTACTGGCTGCTAAACACAACAGAACCTCCCTGTCATTTTGCTGTTGGCATCCTTTTAGAATGATCAAATCTGTCGAGGAACCTCTGCCTGCCTGAGGCACAGCACAATTAATTCACAACAACAGAAGCAGAGGAAATAACAACCAACTAACTTTGCTTGGCTGCCTGCATGTGCTGGGTTTTTAATACAAAGGCAAGTTTATTATGGAAAATGTCCCTCAAACTTCAAAGCATTGCTTCAGTCCTTGCAGCAGCTTCCTTTAGGCCAGATGAGAAAGTGAAGTCCCACTTCCTGTGGTGCCCAGGGTTAAAACTCCTCACAGATCTTGTTGAAGTGGGGAGGGACCTCAGTGGAGGGATGTGGAAAGGGCTGGAGCATCACTTGGGCTTTCACCTCCATCCATATAAGAGAATATTTTCTCTCCTGAGCACTGTATGCTCTGGGGTATTTGGTATCTATCACTGTTACTCAGGGGAAAAAACAAAACAAAACAAAAAAACCAACAACATTTTTTTTGTTTAGTCCAATAAAAGACAAGAAAAATCTTTAGATCTATAACTTCATGGTTTGTATCCCCCAATTCCATCCAGTTCTGGTGTTCACAGTCCCAGAGGGGCCCGTGGGAGCAGCATGAGAGGAACCTCAGGTGTGGGGAGAAGGGCTTTGACAGCCACACTCCCTGCAGACGTGAAATCCTTGATGTGTCACCCTGAATTACTCATTAGTGACAGCACAGAGAAATGGCTTCAGGCTGAGAGGAGCCTGAGGAAGGCAATGCTGCATCATCTCCACGCTGTCTGTGGAAACCAGGCTTTACCCCAGGGAAAATCAGGCTTTTCCCCAGGTAAAACCAGGCTTTATCCCAGGTAAAAACAGGCTTTTCCCAAGGTAAAATTAGGCTTTATCCCCAGGTAAAACCAGGCTTTATCCCAGGTAAAATTAGGCTTCATCCCCAGGTAAAACCAGGCTTTATCCCAGGTAAAACCAGGCTTTATCCCAGGTAAAATCAGGCTTTAGCCCAGGTAAAACCAGGCTTTATCCCAGGTAAAACCAGGCTTCATCCTAGGTAAAACCAGGCTTTATCCCAGGTAAAAACAGGCTTTTCCCAAGGTAAAATTAGGCTTTATCCCCAGGTAAAACCAGGCTTTATCCCAGGTAAAACCAGGCTTTATCCCAGGTAAAACCAGGCTTTATCCCAGGTAAAACCAGCCTTTATCCCAGGTAAAACCAGGCTTTACCCCGGGTGGGGGATGCGTCAGGGCACAGAAGGAAATGGAGAAGCTCTCTGGCATGAGCACATTAGCTTAGAGCTCAAAAAAAGGCATCAGACCAGCATCCCAATGGACATTTTTGTCTTCTGTCACATTCTGCAGTGAATGTTTCTGTCAGAGAGCTCTGAGGGTGTGTCTGACACCCAGCCTGTGCAGGGTCTGGGTACAATTACAGACCCCAGCCCAGGGCTGCCTTCACACTGGGCATTCCCACTGCTCACCCGGGATGGAATCCCCCACCTGTGCTGAGAAGAGCTTGAGCAAAAAGATCATGGGTCAAAAGTGATGTTTAGGTTATATGTGCAGTGGAAATGTATTTGGTTTTACCATGTTGCTGTCTCTGCTGTTTTATTTAACCTGATGGGGTTTGTTTTTCTGTTCTGTCCATTCTTTGTGTCACATTTCCTCCTCAGCAGTAAGCTGTAACCTCTCCCAGGGACTCTTCTTCCACCCTGGCTTTGCTCCACAGCTAAAACCACCACATTCTGGGCCACCCAGTGGGAGTTTCAAGGCTTTGGGGACATTTCTCACCTCCTGGATTTCAGAGCTGTTTCAGAAGGTGGAAGCCTCTATTGATTTCCACAACCTAATCAGAGAGTGGGCCTGTTCCTGCAGGTGTGACTCCATAAGCAAATCCTTCAGCTCCATTTGAGAAGCAATGTCTGCACACACAGGATGATTTTAGAAGCTTTTCCTGCTGGTGTTCCACCTTCCACCTCCTCTGTCCCTCACTGAGGCTGGTACATCTGTCTTTGCAGTTTAGTAATTTTTAAAGATTAAGGCGTTTTACTTCATGGGATTGAGGGTTGTTTTCTTTCCCAGTCAAGACAAAAGTAATTATTTCTTCTCCTGATCAGGTTCCCAGCCCACCCCCAGGCAGCTGAACTGATAAAACTGATGGACCTGAAGAGGAGTGCATGTGAAGCATCGTCAATTCTGTTTTAAAAACCATTTAAAATTATTCTGTGCACTTCAGCTTGTTCTTGTTTAACATATCAGTTAAACTCAGGCCAGTAAATGGCCAAATTCACAAACCCAGCAACTTTTACTCTGCTGCAACTGGGAAAAATCTTGTGTTCTCAGGGGCTCAGCATGGGGCAGCAGCTTTCCTGCCAGTGCCTGGGAACCCGTGGGGGCTTTTTCCTGGTTAGTTTGCAATTATTTGACTCACACTTGATGGACTTCCTTTGCCAGCTGGTGGGTTCCAAGGCTGCAGTTGGCGAGGAGTGGAAAGTAATTACTTGCTGAGCTCGTTATAATTGTTCAGTTATTGAATAATTTGGAAAGGCAAGCAGGAGGAGTATTTGGTTAATTAAGAGCTCGTTTAATCACTGCTAAATTTAGCCTTCCCAAACAGTGCTCACCGTCCCCAGACCTGGAAACCTTTGCCAGGGCTTTGGTCCTTGTTTCCTCCCAGCTCAGACTCTCCCACATCTGGCTCCACTGGAATTAAGAT
This sequence comes from Bombycilla garrulus, assembly GCA_013400315.1. NCBI lineage: Eukaryota > Metazoa > Chordata > Aves > Passeriformes > Bombycillidae > Bombycilla > Bombycilla garrulus. Next base: position 735,497 of record VXBU01019431.1, on the reverse strand, counting down.
CTCTCTGAAGCTGCCATCAGTCTCCAGCAAGATGTTTAATTAAAAGCAGCTCACCTGTAACTGCTCAGGTACTTCTGAGCCCAAACTCCCATCCAGTGTTAAAAACAGACATTACAGACAGAACACAAAGCCTGAGTGCTTCACAGAGCCCGGGCAGCGTGAGCAGCAGAAAATCTGTTGAGCCCTTGATGGTTTTTGAGTTGCTGCTTTTCCAACACATTTGCTGGGCATGTGCTTCTTCTGTTTGAGGGGTTTGGTAATTCAAGCTTTAGAAAGCAGGTTTAGCATCCAGAGGATGCTTTCTGGAGCCTGGACTGACTTCCAGAAGCTATGGGGAATCTTCAGGGCAGTGCTTGAGACAAAAAGGTGTTTCCAGTTTACTTTCATGTCTTCACTGTTTTCCAAAGAACGTCAAGTGTCTGTGTGTGAATTCAGGTAGGCTTGTAACCAACAAGGTTGTGTTTGAGGACTTTTGGGAAAAGTTTTGAAGGATGGACTTAAATGGAAAGCAGCATTTCACTCACAATGAGTACAACTTCATTTTAAACAATGAGTTAGTAGATTTCATTTAGTAATTATTTTCCTTTGAGCTTGTTTAAGTGTTTTCATAGTTTGTTCTAGATCATTTTAATACATTATATTCTCCAGGCACAGTCAGTGGATGTAAGCACTGCTGCCCATGGGATGTGAACATCACCTGGCACATCCTAATGAAGAGGGGAATTTCCTCCCAGCCTGGAAGTCTCTGGCAGATGTTCTTAAAGGAGAGAAAAGAAAAAGCAAAGCCCTGAAGCCCTTATGGACCACGGGCAGATTTATCTCCTTTGCACTTCCGAAGTGACAAATGTTCAAAGCTTCCAAGAGGTCACAGCTCCTCCGATCCTGTAGCAAGGAAGGAAGAGTCTGTTCTGAACCTCATCCTTCCCAACACACTTCAGAATGAAGTCAGTTTATTTTTTCTGCAAGGGAGAAGACATTAGAACAAGCCAGATCTTGTATTTCTGGCAACACACCAGTCTCTTGCAAAGGCATCCTTGAACTTCTATCTTTCTTTCAGTTCAAATGCTGCAAAAAAAGGGAAAGTAATTTTTAAACAGGTTTTTCAGGGCAAACTTTGTAAGGTAAATGCTGCAGAACAGAAGAGTCATCAAAGCAGGCTGATTTTAGAACCTGACAACCTTGACAGGCTCCTTGCAGCAGTGCAGAGCCACGTCAGTTCTGCTGTTACCCATGGTTACCAAATTGGTGAATGAAATTAAATGAAATGAAATGGAATCCAAACCTGTCGAGAGTTGTAACTCTCACACAGGCAGGACAAATGACCTGAATGGTGACTCCTGGAGTACTCCACTGGCTCCTCAACTGAATATTTTGTCAAAGTGCTCTAAGTTAACAAAGCTCACCCATTCTGAGTCTGGGCTGCTGAGAAGATGAAGCTCCTGGTGGGCTCCAGGTGATTTTAAATATCCCCTTTTTTTTAACAAGAGGACATGGCAGAAGGCAGATCTCCAAGAGATCCTGGCATTTCAAGTAGAGAAGTGTTCTGGGATAGTCTCTCGCTGCCCCAAAGGAAAAAGAATCAAGGTAAAGTACAAGCTAGAATTAGTCTCTTCACTCAGTAATGTTTTCTGAATTAATAAGGCACAGGCAGCTGCTTTAGCAGAACAATTAAACAGCACCTCAATAAAGCAGCTGCTGCCTTGCAGCAGGCGAGTGACTTCACTGGGCATCTCCCAGGCTGCTGTGGATGGAGGACACATGCTGCCTCTGTCCCCCTGGGCTTTCTGCTGGATTTTGGAGGTTCTGTGCTGGGAAGAAGATGCCAGCAATGCTGTCAGGATCCTTTCTTCCTGCTAAGTGTCCCTGCCAAAGCATTTTCCATGGCATGCCAGGGCACTGCTCTCCTACCAGCCTCCTTTCCTGACCCAAGAAGCTTCAAAAAATCAACAGCTCCAGCAGAGGATGCTGGAGAAGTGCTGCAGGCTGATCCCAACCCTCAGGACGACGTGAAATTCTCTAAAGAGCCATTTCAGTCTCTGCTTGTGAAGGGATCCCACCCTCTGCTGAAGTCCCTGGAAAAGCAGCTCCTTTTCCCTTTCCCCATCCTGTGCATCCATGTGATTTCAACCCCTGTCATTTGGGATGTCAGACCTTGCCATCCAGCACTCCACGTCCCCCAGATTTAGCATTTGCTCCTTCCCAGCACCTCTCACTCTTCCCATCACCTGCAGTGTGTTGCTGAGTCCCACAAGGAGCCCAAATATCCTCTCCCAGTTCCCCCATGGGGACTTTTCTTCTGCCACCACCTCCTTGGAGTGTCCAGATGTGTCCTCCCCATCCCAGCAGCTCGCTGCTTTTTGGACTGAGAGCCAGAGCAAACTCTCCAGCCCCCACCAAACCCCAAAGCTCCCCCTGGGGGGGTCCCCACCACCCACCTCGTGCAGGGCCGGGGGACTCCGGAGTCTCCTCATCTGGAGAGAGTGCTGTCAGAATTCTTGTGAGCACCAGTTTTACTGTCTCTTCCCAACATAAACTGGACAAATGGATGGAGCCCTGGCCCTGAGGATAAACACCAGCCCCAGTGTTTAGAGTAGCTGTCTCCAGAGGGGAGACAGGGCAGCCGGGCTGACACGCTGGCAGCTCCCGTGGGACACAGGGGGCTCTGCAGGCTGGTGGCACCTCCCTGGCAGGAGCCTTCCCCTGCTCTCAGATGTGCACAGGCACAGCCCACAGGGAGGAGAAAGACCAGAAAAACCTCAAGGATCATCACAACAATCTGAAAGCTGTTTTGCAGAAATACAGAGCATTTGTGGCACCTGAGGCTCTTGCACAAATTCTTGCCAAGGACTGGCTCCAGCCCGTGCCCAGAGGGAGCTCCCAGTTCCAACACAGCAGTGTTGCAAAATGTTGTTTTATAGAGTTTTCATATTTCTGATTAGTTTCAGCTTTTTATCTGTTTAGGAATGGTAAATCCTCCTGTGGTTAGGAAGCATTCTTGGCTATTATCTCTAAAAAGAACTTCAGTATTTACATCAGCCTAGTGCTTATGAAGGAGACTGAGATTAGATAAGCTCATTAAGCCAAGCATTCTCTCCACACCTGTGTTCTTCCCAAGAAAAGAATCATTTTTCAGTTTCAAGGCTGTTAATTTAGAGACAGATTTTCCTCGTCACACTGATGCAAACCTGAGCCCCTGGCACGCTCTGTGACTAAAGCTGGCTCAGATGTGCACAAAGCTGTCCTCCCCTTCCAGGGCCGTGGACACAACTGGAAAATCTGTGTCTCCTAAGTGATCCAGGCTGGTGCAGCTGGACTACTCAGAGTGCATTCAGCAAGCAGGTGCTGCTGTTAGAGAACTAAAATCTCCTTTGTCTCCTCTGGAGTCCAAAGAAGCCCTCAGCAGCAGCAGGAGGAAGCTGGGATGTTTAGAGCAGGCAGCGCCTGAACCTTTCCCAGCTCCACATCCACCCCCAGCCAGAAGGAAATAAAACCAAGGGTCACTAACCCTGTTCAGGGGACAGGCACACAATGATATCTGCTTTTCCAGTTAATTGATGCACTGCCTTTTTTGCCCGGTTTCATTCATTATAAGCAAGGCTTTCAGGCTCAAAGGTTTCTGGGTTTTTGTTCTGTCATGCTGTCTAACAAGAGGCCGTTGCTGTTCCTAATGACCCTGTCAGGTTTGTAAATGTAACACAGAAACCCTTAGCAGTGCACCACAATTACAGAATTATTACACCTCCCACTCCAGGGGAGCTGGGCCATCAAACACCTCCACTTCTGCCTTGCCCAGATCCTGCAGATCACAAACCTGGCCTGACCAGAGGACAGAACCATTCATTTAGACCTGAACGTCTCAGAAATATCTCCCTGTACTACTCAGCTATGGAAAGGTTTTTGATTACTGCCCTTTTGTGCATGCTTTATGGCTGAAGTATTTCATTTAAGGAGAATGATTAGGAAGAGGACGAGTTTTAGCAGTCTGCTCCAAAGCCTTATATAAAAAATTAGCAAGAGTCAAAACGTGTTGAACTTGTATTGAACGTGATCATTTTTGCAGCCCGCTGGAATTCACTGACTCACGGCCATCTGGAGGTGCTAAAGGCATTTAGAAAACAAACTCGAGAGGTCTCAAGTTGCAGTTGTTGGGAGGAAAAGGCCGGAGGCAGCGGGCAGGCAGCTGAGAGGGGAAGGCTAAAGGTGCTAAAGGTGCTCTGAGTGTCCCCAGCCCCTCCCGAGCTGTGCTGGACACTGCCCCAGATGGGGACAGCTTTTCTGAGAAACCCACAGGGGTCCATCCATCCATCCCCAGCTGCACAGCCTCCCCAGAAACCCACAGGTGTCCGTCCATCCATCCATCCATCCATCCATCCATCATCCATCATCCATCCATCCATCCATCATCCATCCATCCATCATCCATCCATCATCCATCATCCATCCATCCATCCATCCATCCATCCATCATCCATCCATCCATCATCCATCCATCATCCATCATCCATCCATCCATCCATCCATCCACCCATCCATCCATCCATCATCCATCCATCCATCATCCATCCATCATCCATCCATCATCCATCCATCCATCCATC